>LUCH01001243.1:49705-62801 GCA_013368495.1 Paragonimus heterotremus | reverse complement strand
GAAACTGAATCAGTTAACCCAAAGATACATAAAATATACTCGTCCAGAAGGTATGCTGCGGAACCTTACGACTGCTAACGTGATAATGTTATAAGGAGCCGCTCGTGCTTCAGCTACACAAAAGACCCAAGACCGACACTCTGTAAACAACTGTGAAATCGATCTAAACCTAGACCATACACGATCTCAGGGCCATGTGACCATTAGTTAATCTATAGTTGCAGCAGCTCGAAATCGACAATGATATCAACACGTAAGATAAATGCCAAAAATAGATAGACTTGTTACAACCCAGCAGTAACTGTCAAACAAAAAACCCTAGAATACTCCATCAACAAAAATCAGAGCTTCCAAATGGACAGTATTAAGCTAAACAACCAGATTCCAAACGTTTGAAAGTTAACAATTAGAAATAGCTTGGCTAAGCAATATCCGAAATTTGGCGATCAATGAGCTGAATACAGCGGGAGGCTAAGTATAGACGGTGCCTACAGAAAGCATTAAAAAGGGTGAAAAAATAGACCAGGGATTGACAACAACAACCTTGCGAAACAAGCAAAAAGACAAGAAAGCTCGCTCGCAATTTGTTGCAATACAGGCTGATAACAACTTTTATATATAGGTGGGCATATGTATCACAAAAATACCAGATTGACAGAAAAACCCAGATAACGGGATGCAGTTAGCAGCATCCCACCGGCGCGGTTCAGACATGAGAAGTACGTTGGTTGGCGCCTGTGATTCGATGCACTTTTAAATACATGCGTTTGTCTCTCAGTATCGATCACTCGGCTGACCTTCACGGAATAATGATATTTCTTCGACTTATTGATCACCACGTCAACATACATGTTTTCCATAAATTCGGTTGGTTATGCTCGGTTGGATGATTGGGTGGAGAATAATTCAAATTTATCTTAAAAGAGTAACATTTCCGTTCCACTGCGTTAATAGAGAATTAATATATCGACTTTTATTCGTAAATCTTTCATTGTTTTATTTGATACTACGCCTTCAAAAATGTCCATCGGAGAAATCGAAAGCATCTGCATCTCCGTCAAACTGAGAGTCCATCGGATCCCGTGATGTTCTATGGGATTAGGCTGACGTGATCAAGCAAACCAAGGTAGGTAGCCAATAATCTTACGGCTAGGAAGCCCATATAAGTCTGCACACGTGAAACAGAGCATAGGTAGGGTCGGGCAGTAGATAGTGATCAGATGAATGTTCCTCAGATACTCAGCAAAGATTCCATAAGCGATAGGTATCAAAAGTCAAAGGACGACCAACTCAAAGCGAACCGCTTTACTTACTATGGGTGAGCAGAAAATTAACCAGTGCACGTAGGTGGGGTGCGGCGAATCTGGGAGGATATCAGTGTACATTACATAACTGTCTGTCAGTTGATTTATATTAAAACATTCCTGCTCTGGTGTGCATACGACTGAAAATAGTCAGGGCGTGTAAAGCTACACATGGTGAGCACAATGTAATTAATTACCTCAGACCAAAATGTCCTCGCACATGAAGTGAAGCCCCGTGCAGATTTAATCCAGGCTGCAGAAGACACGCGAGCATTCGATTCGATACTGAGACTAGATGCAAGGGACGAAACGGGCCTTCGTGAATAATTAGCTTCGCACGACAGGGCGGAACGTGTAACGGCTTCATATGTTCGCTTAAATTTGGTGGAGACAAAAGCCAGCGCACAGAACCAAGTACAGGTGAAACCCAATCCGGAAATGCAGAAGAGAAAATGGCTAAACATGCTTAGCACACCCGAGGATAACAAATATTTGGCACTGGAGTGCGAAAAACTGTGGTTGTAAAGTAACACACGTGAGAAACTGACTAGAAAGTACAGAATACACAGCAACAACTTTGTCACAAATGACCAACTGAGAATCAGTGTGATAAAAGAATAAAGATTTGGAGCGAATTGATTATGGGCAGAAGGTGTGGTCATTTTGTGTTGTCTCATAAATTCCACCAGTGGTGATAATGTAACCATGGCTTTGATAGAATGATGGGGTAGTTCGAGTGATAACTGTGAGTGTTGCTTGTGATTTAATGGCGTAGACTGTTGTGGAGAATATATCGAATTTGAGAAGAAGGTAGAATTCGCGTCCTGAAATTAAAGTAAAAATGAAAACTTAGGTGGAAAAGACATTGCTTACTTTATCGACCGGATTGACCGGGACGCATTCGGTCGGTATCACCTGACCCGGCGTGAGCAAAATTATGTCGCCCTGAACGAGCAAAATACGTGGAACGGCCACAGTTTCACCATCTCGAATTGCCCACTGTAAAGACGATCCCAAATACGATGGAATGTTAAACTGAGGATAGAAAATGGCCCTGTTAAAACCAATCCGCAGCGTTCGATCTAGATTTGGCTATATTATGGGAAGTTCACCAAACGACATACCCAAATCTTCACAAAGCTTAGTCACACCATAAGAGAGGTGATTGTGAGTAATATCGTTTCGTCTGCGAATCAGCCAAAAAGTGACGAGAGAAATAGCAACGAGAAGGCTGAGTAAAACTAAGACGGTAAAATAACTACAATGAATTACGAGTTGATCAAAATGATAGTATGCTTACTTGAGAGAGTCCAAGCCAAGAAAATAGGCCGCCAGAAGCATGAGGGTCGAAGAGGCGTAGAAGCCAAGAAGTAAACTTTCATGCCCAGGAAAACTGAAAACAGATTCCCTTCCAATGAGAGCCTTGTTCATCTTAACGTGCTCGAAATGTTTGAGACTATTTCGAAGTCTGACTAAGGCTTCTTCAGTACTTAAATCCATGGATCATTCATTACAGTAAACACATTAATGGCTAAAACAAAGAGCTAGTTAACAGTAATCAGAATCACGTATATTAGCAAATCGGCAGTCGACATTGGTGCTTACTTAGTGTACAATCAGGTAACATATGCATACAAAAATCAGGAGCTTAAAAGTGATACAGTGAACCAAAGGGGAAAGTTTGAAGACGAATGTGTACCAATCGTACTGGATAATACGCCGGTGGTCACGGTCAATCGTTGGGCGATCGCAGCGCTTTTTTTTTTGGGGGGGGGGCGTTTTATAACTATCTCCTTCCATACGCTGGAGACAACAGCACTGCCACCATAAATAGAGTACTGCCTCACTACTACTGAGCGGTCAGCAGTGCGACATACAAACCCGAATGCACCTGCCATTCACCTGAATGAATCTCTTTGGTCTCTCTGGCAAGGTCGCACCTGGTAGGACCGATGCAGTGCACAAGCCTGACGACTACGTCAAGGTAGCATAACAGGTATTTTCCAACACATCCAGTGTGTTAAGCAATGAGCAGAATCAGAGATCGACGTCCTAATCACTGCGCCCTGGAGCTAGATAAGCCTTTTACTGCTAAGTGAGTCAGAATCTTGAGCCATTGGCTCTGGATAGGAGCCCTGAGAAAACCCTGTATCGTGTTGCCTTGAAGGTCAGACGTTTGAGTCAGAGACCCGGAGGAGGTCCCTTAAGTCAACCCTCTTCTAACGCATGAACGACCGGGAAGTATCAGAGGTTATCTATCTCCCGACAGTGACAATACTCAATCGTTACATCCCTTTCTTTCTATTCTGCCCCCTATGCTCTCGGGCAATCATTGTTTTCTAAAGCCAGGACGACTGGTTAATTTTGAGGCCTACAATGTCCATATTCTCTGACAAATTGACCAGCAAGTTGCTTTAGCAAGTGCTTCCTCAAATCTGGAGCCTGATGTGTGCTGTGTGTCGGAAACGATAGTCTATGGTTCTAGTAATGTCATTCACTTGAGTTCACCTCTAGATAACTGTCGATCCAACCGCTTCTTCCTCAGGATCTCCGGTTATTCCGGATCTGAATCTTGTGGTCAAAGTGTAGGGGGAATCGCACTGAGTTTCAGAGCAGAACAATGCTCGTTCGCTAGTGAACAGTCACTTGTGCGTTGTCGAACTAAGTACATCGGTGCATTCCACATGAGACAATGGGACGGGTGAATAAACCTTCAAATGTGGAACTTCGGAGCTCGTGTCGTCGCTTCGCAACTCAGATGGTACAGCGCCCGCCGCGTTTGGGCATGCCGTTTCTTTCATTGGTTTGAATCCAGCCGAAGTCCTGATTTTTCACAACTGGATCTCATCTATATCGGTTAAAGTCTGTCAGCCCATTGTGTAGTCATTACGTTGGCGCATGCTTTAACGGATAATTGACCGGACGCATTTTGCGACACTGACTTTCTGAAGCAGACTAAAGGCTCGGAAATAATCACATTAGCGGGCGAGTTTTGTGTTCAGCTTGGTCGTCTTTATCCAGAAAAACAGCTGAGGGGGCATGCTTAGTGTCTGGGTACAACGTGTAAACAGCGGCGAAAGACAGCTGCATCTGTGCGTACCTCGCGGTTCCTATGGTTCGAGTAACACTTCAGCACAGGAAAGTGTACCCTTACGTGGAGAACAAATTGTTTTCCCCAACCCGTTACACAACTCGGCCACATAGCAGTCAGTTACAGATGGCGCCATACTGTCGTGCATTTTGACCAACCACCTGCGCTCCGATCACGTTGTTGAGTGTGTCCGTTTTGTTCAGTCATTTGCCTAGAGGTCACAGTCGCAGAAGTAAGGTACCTTACTGGCATTTGAGCCAGAGGAGTGCGAGGAACGCTTACCTGGAGACATTGATAAACAAATAGCCCAGTTCCGGTCAGCTGAAAAGAACTTAAGGAACACTGAAAACAAATCGCAGATGCTATGAAAAATCGCTGTGGAGGGTTATGTTCCGAAAGAGCTGTGCA
Source organism: Paragonimus heterotremus (assembly GCA_013368495.1). Lineage (NCBI taxonomy): Eukaryota > Metazoa > Platyhelminthes > Trematoda > Plagiorchiida > Troglotrematidae > Paragonimus > Paragonimus heterotremus. The sequence goes on along the minus strand of LUCH01001243.1, from coordinate 57,998 downwards.
GATTTGACAGTACTAGGTTTCCGTCACGTTGACAACGATTCTAACCGGTTCCGAATATGATGACAGCAGTCAAAAACGTAAAGGCAAGCTGACCAAAAGTTTGCGCCAAGACCGTGAGCACCACTTCGTCGAACAGTCTGAAGAGATGGAACGAACCGTTTTATCTGGGAATAGCAAAAAGTTTTTTGTCCTGATCCTTGGTTGTATTGATCGTCGAGTCGGTTTAAGTGAGACCATATGTGAAAAAGATGGTTCACTTGTCACCAGCCAATCGCGCCAACGTGACAGGTGGGTTGAACATTTTGAAGAACAGTTCAGCTGGCCTCAACCAGACCATGTGAATGACAGGGCCCGAATGGTCAGTAATTGCGTTCATGACGGCACTCCGTCGGAAGCAGTGGTCCTGGAGCTCAAGTTATTGAAGCGTAATAAGGTTTCTGGACCAGACCTCTCCTCTCATTTTCTATTCAAGAATAGTAGGGAGAGGTTGATATCAGAACTGGAAAAACTCCTCCAGACGATTTGGGAGACTTAAGAAATACCTCGTGACTGATACTTACTAACAGTAATCCCCGTTTTCAAAAAGGGCGTCCGAGGTCTATGTAATAAATACATAGGCACCAGCTTAGCGTCTGTTCGGTCCAAGTTACTCACCGGTTTCATATTACGTCGGCTCACTAAGCCCATAAAAAGTCAAACACGTGAGGAACATGCACGACTCTGATCCGGTCAAGGATACGCTGATTACACTGTTACCTTGCGAAGGACCTCGAAGCATCAGCACTCTTATATGCAGCCGACGGTCGTGATGTTTTTAGGCTTAAAGGAAGCTTTTGATTCAGTTGCACGTAACGTTCTCTGGAGCTGTCTTCGTCGCAACGGACTACCAGGGTAATACATGGATCTGTTGAGATCATTGCATGCCCACCCTACAAGCAGAGTGAGGATGTATGACCAACTGTTTCAGGCGTTCATGACTTTTAATGATGTTCGACAAGGGTGTCAGATTTCCGTCTTCTTGTTCACCTTTGTCATAAGCGACGATCTAACAGGTGCGCCTGAGGAACCCAGTGAGCTTGAAATTGAGCACCTTCTTGGTGCCAAATCGACCGATGTGGAGTATGCGGGTGACAGTGTCACACTTAGCCCCTCTGGCAAAAGCATGCAGGCCAAGCTGAACAAGGTGAATGCTTCGGCTGGTCCGTTTGGAATACGCTACGCACCTTCAAAATCCAGCGCTTCTTCAACACCGGGGCATTTCCAATCCTACTTTCGCTATTGCAGGTAATTCGTTCGTGACTGTAGACATTTTCGCACACTTATCTGTAATAATGCTAGTGAGATATCAGCGGGGATGGCGAAGGTACGAGTTGTCTTTACCAACCTGTGTCATCTGTGACGTCGAAAAAAAAACGCACCTTTATCGAGGAAGGGAAAATGTCACCAGAATTGCTGTTTCATCCCCATTGTCTCCCCCAGCCAGCTTACATTAAGTGGCTTGATCACGTGAGCAATACGATCATTCGCTGGTGCGACGGTCAACTAGTCATGTTGCACAGCCTAAGATGAGTGGGTCATGTATTCCGCGTGCCAGCTGAGCGTTTGTTCTACCGGGCATTACATGAAACCACCAAAAGTTAGGTAAAACCGCGTGCTGGTTAAGCAACAACGGGGTTATGAACTATGAAGATCCTGAAGTCGGCAGGTGTCGCCTGCCTGGTTAAGGTCTTCGAGATCACTAAAATCGCCGGCTATGAACGCTCCTCGAGATGGTAGTGTGCCGCAGCCAATAATGTAGCTGCATTCACACTATTTCTCGTTTTTCCGCGTAGTCTTTGTTAAAATTAAGTTCTAAACCATTTCGGTGACATTTTTTCTGGAAAATTTTACGTTACCGTTGAGGTGAGTGGCGGTCGGAGCCACTGTACCTTATGGTCAGTCTCAAGACTTTTGTGATGATGATTATAATGATGCGGAATAACGCAGTGAAAGTCAAGGCCGAAGATCTTACGGTTTGTAATCAACACGGAATTACCAAAAAAGGTGAACGAGTGCAAAGCAGTATATGTGAGAAGGATTTTTTACAACATTAATGGTCTCGTCTCGCACACTGGCCGAAGTTTAGAAAGTGCTTAGTGAGAAAACCCAACATTCGTATCACTGCTCGCGTTTCTTGGGCATATCTCGCGATGGTTGTAGTAGGAAGCAAGACGCATCATAATAAAAGAGCGAAACTCTTAGGTTTTCGTCGTCAACTTGCTGAACAGACGACTGGTGGAAAACGTAAGGTAAACAGATGCAGAGTTACGCTTACCATCGACAACGCAAGAACTTCTACATCTCGCTTAGAACGATTTTCGGCCCATCCATCTAGTCTACCAAAGTACTAGTTGATGGAGACTGTGGCTTCTCGTGCACACAGACAGAGGACAACATGAGGGTCTGGCACGAGCATCTTGGCAACCTACCAAACCGTCCCGCCATCATTGACTGAGAGGGTGTGAGTAGCCTGCTACAACAAAATGTCAAAGCTTCACTTACCCTCACTCCAGATTTAGCATAGGTGCAGAAAGATATCACGCAACTACGAAACAGATAGGTTTCAGCTGAAGATACGTTGCCAGGAGGACTTCTGAAGAATGGCATCCCAGTTTCAGAAAGTGCTTTGCTCCAGTTAGTTCACTCTATCTTGGATCAGAATGTAGTCTCTCATGAGCTCAAGGATGCTCCTATTGTATCGTTGTTTAAAATGTCATTTGCGAACAATGACCGGACAGCCATCAAAACATTAGTCTTCTGAGTTGCGCAGGCAAGGTGTTTGCAAGAATCCTTCTAAATCGACTGGATGTGGACCTTTCGGAGGCCAATGTTCCTGAGGAGCAGTGTGGATTGTTGGCGAGTCGCAGTAGAATAGACAGATTCAGCAAGAGTGCCAGGAACCCAACCATCTCCTGTATTCTCTCTTCGTGAGTTTCACCAAGGTCTTTGACTATGTAAGCCATGAGATGTTGTGGACGGTTCTTGGTAAGTTCGGATGTCCAGGTAGGTTCGTCAGTTGGACTGGACTATTATATGTGGGTAAGGAGACAAAGGTAAAATCGTGTGGAACGAGCTCTGATGATTTTGACATTTTCACTGGCATGAATCAGGGTTGTGTCTTAGACGCGGACATACGCAGTTTACTAGCGATGAGTAGTAGTGGATTTTGGTTTTCACACGGGTTGAACATCGCCCACAATTGATGGCAGCCGTCACATTCTTATAAACTTACCAGTCGGCCCATTTCGAAGGGAAACATTAGATTCAAGTTTCGCTATCGTTAGAGCTCGTTAGTAGTGCATATGTTTGTCATGGTCTGGATTGGAACTACGGACACGTTCTCATTAGGCAACCGTGTTGAACACTACGATATTGACCTCGGATCATTACTCACAAGCGAAAGTGACTCAGCGTTCACATATGATGGTTCAGTCGTGACTAATGTGAAGTCAATAAGACTGCTTCATGAAAGTGTGGCCACAATTCCAGTCCAGGCCGTGGCAAGGATATGCATTAATAACGAACCCTCACAGGAGCTAAACTCGAGTCGAAAGGGGCCGAGTGAAAAGTTTATGGGAATGCGACAGTTGCAATCAATTAAGGGTGGTGATCAATTAATATTTAGCTGATATTTGACTACAATGTTGACAGTCGCCCTCCGGAACTCAGAGGACGGTACCGAAGTTGAATACCGCCCGTATGACTGCCTGCTAAATATTCGACGTTTCGACATCCCAAGTCGGCTACGTATTCTGACAACGCGCGTGCTGTCGTGACACTGTACCATTTAAGTATAGAGAAGACGAACTTCAACGATTGGCTGACTTTCGCAAATGCGGCATCAAAATTTGGTTTAGATGTCAGCACAAGTAAGACACTTCCGTTTTTCAGGCTTTTCCAGAGGGGGGGTGTTGTGTCTGGATCTGAAATACACATCAGTAGAGACTGTGTATAGCTGCGCAAATTTCAGCTACTTGGGCAACAATATGTCGACAGATCCGTTCGTGGACCGTGAGTTGCGAACTCCTGTGGCGAAACCTAGCGTTGTTTTCGGACGTCTTGAAAGAAGTGCCTGGAGGAATGACAGTCCGGAGGTGAACTCTAAGTTACTTTCCTACGCTGCCGTTGTTATAAACTTGAATCTTTTCCTTCGTCTGCATTATTCACCACGTTCTTTATTTTGCATTACAGCTATATGGCTTGCTTACAAGTTGAATAAAGCCCAACGTTCTGGCAACTCACATTCTCTCTCAGCAACGGTCTACTGAACGTACGTTTCTAATCACCACAGCTGTACTGCAATGAAACTCGGATATTGCACAAACGAAATGAGCGGTATGTGAGCTGCTTTCATCTGCAATGTCTAAGATGCACCTTGGGCATTAGCTAATCAGGAACGGTTACCATTATTGAGAAACTCCAACGACCGGATAAAGACGGGAGTGAAGACATGTTGACGTTAGATCAGCTTTCTTGAATGGGACAAGTGCGTAGCATAGGTGACGACCTGTAGGTAATGCTGAAAGTAATTTTAATGCCACTTTTATCCATCATTTACACCTCTGGAACCTCTCGTAATACCAACTTCCAAGAAAGTGCGTGCAAAGACCTGATGAGGACCTGGTCAGCGGTATTCTTGTGTGTTCTACACTGGATGTTGAAACACAACACAACATTTGTCGTAGTAAGGTAAGATCACCGGAGTTCGTTGGACACCAAGTGGTTAGAGACGCTATCCGAGATGGCGATGTGTCGCAGTCAATGGCGTACCTGTATCCATACCATTTCTAGTTCTTCCGCCTAGTCTTCCTTTATTAATTCTCAACCTTCTTAGTAACTTTTTCTTTTGAATATTCCACGTCACTGTTGAGGTGAGCGGCGGCCCGAGCCACAGTACCATTTGGTCAGGCTCATGGCTGTTATGATGATGATGATGATGATCCGAACCGAACTGAACTGAACTGAATCTTTAGTGATATTCTCAGATTAGTAGGCAGGATGGAAGCCAATGGTAACGCCACTATGACCTCCTTCAGGTTCCTAGATGAAGGCAAAACTTTCTGGTCATAAGGACAGACAGAAAGAACAGGGGGAATAAATAATTAAATGAAGAAGTCCTGCGCAAAATGTCTACGGTTGGTAATAAAAAGCTGGAAAATATAACAAAGATGAGGACATAAGGAGAAGAGAAAGACTGTCACTGCGTTAAATGGATCCCGGTCACTTACTAACACTAGATCCGGAAATATTGCCAACCACGTGTATCAGTCTTACGTTTAAAGTCGACACCCGTGGTAGCCAAAACTACTTCGGATGGCAACTTACTCTAGTTGTTTGCAAATCTGTAAGAAAACGTTGGTCCGGATTTTAGCCTTAGCTCTCTGACATAACCTTCAATTTGTGTCCCTTGAATGTTGAACCATCGCTGCCAGTAAACAATACCATAATCTTTCCTCTTACGGGATTTCAGTGTTGGGAAAATTATATTTTCGCCAAGAATGGTTACTTACTCGTGTCTAGATGTTGCGACATTCAAAGATAGTTCCCAATCTACTGGCCAGGAGGGAGACAAAGTCTTTAGGAGTTTTAAGTGGACAGCCACCAGGCGAACAGTCGTATTCATTTACTGCAACGTTACATTGCTTTTCATTCGCACTGTAGCACACAATTAGTGCATTAATGACTGTGAACCAATCATTTTATCGCATCACTCTGAGGGTTGATCTCCCAACGTGTTTTCCAATCGATAAACATCTCGTCAAAATTCGTTTGTCTTTTTCGGTAGAGTCGCAGGATTGAATATATCATTAGCTGACCCGTTCAACAACTCAGGGACATAACAGAACTACCGAAAGATTTCTGCAAAAGACTGTGAAGCAGGAGGTTGTGCGTAGATTGGGCTGATGGCTGCGACAGTTGCGTAAGTGTTGTTATTGCTCAAACGTGTAATGGCGTTTATTAACTCCTCGTGTCGCGTATCGAGTAAAGGGTCAGAATACCGCAGGAAGCCGATACCAACGATAGCGAAAGAAACGGAGCACCAGTGAAAATCCAACGTACGTTGCGCCAGAGGCCTAAATCCAGTGTCAAAAAACGTTGACCGGATGTCCGCACTATTGGCAGCACGGAGTTAAGGAACGCCCGGTTGTGATCTCTCAGTACGGATCAGTGGTACTAAATTAGCCTGTACTCCCGTGTACTAGATATGAAGTCCCTGTGCAAAGGTCGTGAACAAACGTGAGGCGACTACCGGTAGATCAGCCAATGGCCAGTCGCCATTTCAGATCAGCAGTCTGGTCCCCCGAAGACGGTGGGGGGAAAGATTAGTGTTTCGCATCTCGTGATCTAGGTACTGCATCATTCGCAGTATCAGTAGTAGGTTCTAGGATGTTGTGAGTTACGTCGCATCCGCTAGGACGAAGACGCTCTATAGATCACCTTCGAAAGCGGTCAATCGAGAGAGTGCCCGAATCTTTTCGCAAATCGGCTACCTTTGCCTAAAACACTTTGATACCCACGAGGTCGACTGAGTGAGAACAGACGGACAGTGATGAGGCTAAGGTGTTGGGAAATTTGTTTGTTTGCTACTGACACTGCTAAAAAGAGATGAAAACGCTTGACAACTTGGACGGCGACTTCAACGACTTCCGCCAGCAGTTGGGAATGAGACGCGGATAAAATAGCCTCAGATGTCTCAGACGAGCTTTGCAGTCATTCATCATCATCGTCATAGACAGCAACACATCAGTGGTTCACAATGATGCTTAACTGTCACACAACCATGAAGAAGAATAAAAAGCAAACCCTGTATAGGAAGAGAGAAGAAGAAAATGGGAAACGGGAGGGGACCTAGTCACTAAAAATAGCTACGTCTATATTCAAACATACAACATCAAGGCGCCTACACATTGCAAACAAACAACCGGGCTGTAAGTGAAACCAAGACGTCATCAGCAAGACAGCTTCTTTACGGCTTTCACTGCCCCGCGTCATTAAGTGCACTCACTTCACAGACAACTCGGACAAACGACGACAACATTCACGCCACTGGGCTCGGTTAGCCGTCATCTCACCTAACGTCTCAAGCCATTGACTCTGCGAGTTGCGAGGACTCCAGCCCGAGAGACGAATCCGAGCTACAGTACCCAACCCCTTCTTGGACGATTTTATTTGTCTACGCCACCTCACGCACCTTACGCCAATCGGCAGCAGCGTCAGCAAACGGCACTCGGTGTGGTAAACGACTAGCTGGCATCCTTAGTACATGGCCTAACCATCTAAGTATATGCAAATGTAGCGACTGAATGAAAGAACTCGTTTGACAATCAGAGCCAAACACCCGCTTCCTAACCTCATCGTTACTTACTCGTTGGTACCACCCGATACAACCGATTGAACGCAAACACCGATGGTCAAACGGCTGGAAATGATTCACGTCTTTTATCCTGATGGGTCATGTTTCGCTGCCGTGAAGTAATATGGCCCTCACTGTTGTCTGATATACGCGACTCTTAAGCTTCAGAGAGATTTCTTTCTGTCGCCATAAGCGCCTTAGATTAGTAAACATCCCCTTAGCCTTAGAAATAAGCGTCTCTATTTCATTCCCTACACCTACGCCGCCACCGCCGCTGATGCAGCATCCCAGATATGCAAACCGGTCAACAACTTCCATGACCTCATTATCTAATATTAAATCTACGTAATCACAGCAATCTTGCAGAAGCACGTTGCATTTCGAGGCTGCAAAACGCATTCCGAAGTACTTAGCAAAACGCGAAATTGCGTTCAGCGTTGCTTGTACCGCTTGAAAGTTGTCAAACAGCGGCAACGTATCGTCAGCATAATCAAGGTCAGTCAGCCTTTCATCAGGTAGGAGGTCCACACCGGCATCATTTGAGTGACGTAAACAGTGCTCCATTATTTCGTCCATGACAAAACGGAACAAAAATGGTGAAAGTGGACAGCCTTGACGTACGCCGCTCATGGTGTCCAAACTGTCAGACGGCTCACCGTAAACCCTAACCTGAGTCGAAGTATGGGAGTAAAGCGCCGACAGTATGTTCACATACTTGGTCGGTACACCCCTGCGTTTAAGCGACTCTAAAAGTGTAGATCGATCCACCGAATCGAACGCACCTTTATAGTCGATAAATATGACAATTGTTGGCCGGCGATATAAATGACCCTGCTTCAAAATTTGACGAAGGGTAAAAATATGATCTATACATCCCCTTGCCGGGGATGTATAGATCAT
>LUCH01001243.1:9773-28102 GCA_013368495.1 Paragonimus heterotremus | reverse complement strand
AGACAGACAGGTTTCACTGCAGATGTTCCAGGATTGTTTAAACACGCATTGTCACCGTGCCTTGGGATGTAAGTCATCTCGGCTCATGAAACCTCCGGGCTCACCAAAAGATGTGGCTATCTTACATCATTTCTTAACTATCGCTTTGAGGAAATCTTCGGTTGCCGAAAACCACTTTAGATCACTATCTCGATCTTACCGTCAGCCACTTAACTCGCACGTACAAGAGGTTATGCGACGCAGATGGAATCTCCGTAAATGTGTTGAGTAACTTTTGTTTGCTTTCTCGCATACGGACTGCCAGTGTCGTTAAGTTCCATTATCGGTAGGCTTTTCAATTTATCGCCGGCCTATATTCACCGTTTGAATCCCATCTCAAATTTTCCCAAGCTTAGCGGATTGTATAAACAGAAAATATTGAAGACATGTCCCAGTAAGCCGGTTGCGGTATATGCTACACTTTCAGTCTATCGCCAATGTGGGAACCTGACTTTTCGTCAACTACCACTTCATAGTCATACTCGGGAAGGAAAATTCCGCGGACCAACACGTCAAACTGTTCGCCGCCTTATATTCCACATAATAGTTGTATGTAGTACGATCTACTCTGAATCATTATCAAACATTGTTGATTCTGATCTATTCAGAGAATGAACTTGCCAGCTTGGTCCGGCTGACCTGGCCCATGAAGTGGGTCCGAGTATGCAGTACACGTTCGCATTAGTAGCTGCTCCACCCGATTGATATCGGCCATCAACAACGTCTCAGTGTGCAGTTTGCGTTCACATTACGAGCTATTCCAACCCGATTCACTGAAACTACAAATAACTTCTGAGTATGCGGTATATGTTTAAGTTAGTAGCTGTTTCAACCTGATTCACTTAAGTTATGAATAACGATCGAGTATGTGGCGTAGGTTCACACTAGTAGCTGTTCCACCCAATTGACTTAAGCAGTGAATAACGTCTCAGCATGCAGCATGTGTTCACTCTGGAGCTGCTCCTTCTGAAACACTTTCACCGCGAACAACTTAGGGAACGAACATATTCGGCAAGTGATGAGAAACCTGTATTTGAAGCGTTTAGGATAGGTGGTAATCATCAGCTTTAAGTCCGTTGATTGTCATATTGATTGGAATATTCTTCTGCACCGCAATAGACATTTGGTGTTCCAAAGATCAATTTCTGATCTGAGAGATAACCTCCCGGTGATCGACAAGCAGCTTGATTCCATCTGTTTCCGTATATTGCTCGGTATGAACGCCACGCGACCTCAGTCTAGCTAGAAACAATGCAGTAGATTGAATAGAATTTACCTCTGAAGATTATCGGTGAGAGTAGGACATATTACCCTTTACTCACGCCGTTCCATATACATCGAAGATGGAAACAACCATATAATAACGTCAATTCCAACCATTTCTATGGGCAACATTTCATCGACCAGTATCCTCCTGAAGTATTGTAGACAAGGACAAATAGTATAAATATCGTATGGACGAGGAAGCTGGAAGTGTTGTTATACGTGTTCCAATAACAAATGTGTTATTGTTCTTGTTGTACTGCACTGTCAACATTGTGTGGTCATATATTTCCATCTAGAATCTACCTTTGAAACGCCGCAAGATGAAGCATCCTCAGGCTAACAGATGACGTATTTTCGCTCGAAAATTACAATGGCCGCATTTATAAGACTTAAAAAAGTGAACTAATGCCAACAACGGGTTATTTTCGTGAAAGTATGGGAAGAGTTTTACCGCCAAACCAGGACTTTGAGCGATTATTTGATGTAATCCAATGTATTTATTAAGGCTGTTTATTTACAATTGACTTATTGCAGGTAGATTGCCGAAACTTCCCGTTTTAAAATTTTCAAAGTTGTTTGAAAATCGGAGATTCGCGCCAAGGGGACAGTTTCGCCTTAATGACCGTCAAGGCCAATCCTGTGAAACGAAAAACTTCACTCATTTTTATTACAACAAAATGAGTACACTTCATGTCTAATAAGATATCCTGTGGTTTTCGTTCTCAATATATTAAAGCTCACGTACTGCCGGTCTTCTCATGTGTATATTTGTTCTCTTCTGATAGATTTTGACCTGTCGAAGCCAGTATACGCGGATGAGTTAAATTCGATATGCGTAACAAAGCATTTTGTCATGTTGTAGACGCCGTTTTAGTTTCCAGTTGTGTAAGTCGTGTGCATGGTCTACCGCTTCCTTGGCTCATGCCTGATTGTTTTGTTTCCTTTTACAGGGCTGTTGTTGTAACCCCTACTGTGGAAGAACGCTGTACTCTGGCGTCTCCATATTGACCCAAAGCTCTTCCGCAAATATGACGGACAGTCAGAGTGAAACCGGTCGACTGGTATGTTGCAATATCAGCCTTTTCAAGAAAGGCTCTTAATCACTACCGGGATTTTCAGTGCAATTGGAGAAACGATCAGGGGGAAATGAATAAATAAGGACAGGGAACGTGCTCACCGAATTTCGTAAAAAAATAACCGTTAAACACTCGATTGTGAAATCTAGTCCCAACTGGACTGAATTGTATACTTCCGCATTGGTCCGAAACTTAAAACCTCTGATTCTGGTCTACCTGACATTGGTGACGATAAAGCTCATTCAAAGAAAACAGACAGAAAAAATATATAGCATGCTAAAATGTTACCTTCGAAAACCGAGTTGACCTAACGGGACAGGAGCTCTCTGGTGTCCTGATTCTGAACCAAATCGGAAATACATGCAGTTATTGACCATATCTCTCTCTGGAGTCGATGACAGCAGCCGAAACAAAAAATGGTCCGAAACATACTCATGCCAACCCGCAGCACCCAAAAGTTGTTGATTTTGTTAAGATCTGTTGCATTATTTTGAGATTGCTGTGCCGGTGTTTATCCGTAACATCCCCAATTTCGAATCATTGGCACTGACGCGGCTTGCACGGACTGAGTGAACAAACGCACAACGAAAACTCGAACAGCAATAATTGACTCGGAAAAACTACAGACACTGCGCGGAAGAGCGAGGATAGTAACAAATCCAATCCCAATGCGAGTTCACTCCGAAGCTAAGAAGTGTGAACTTTTCTTTTTTTAACTTCTTGCAGAGGAAAGCCAGTGAATACTTCCCGCTTGTGTTACAAACAGCCGTTCTGCAGTAGTGACTCAAACATTTCATAGAAAATTCTCTTTTAGGCGCATTCTCATATTGCAAGAACCCTTCCGTGCAGGATGTCCAGTCCTTCGGAACTCTTGCAACTTAACAACTACAGTTGTTTAGGCCGGCAGGAAGCTGTAGCCTTGCTTCTACCCCGTCTGCATGCATAATCTTAATAACTAATCAGCATTCAAGTTGAACTGAATTATAATTATCGCCTCTAAGCTGGGAAAGCAGTACATAACTCTGGAGAGGAAGACCTGCTTCAGGAACAAGAGCATAATTTGGTGGTCCAATAACAACTTCAATAAAATCATAGGTTATTCATGCAACTGCTGAATCCAGTGGCCAGCATATTATAAAAAGCCGAAAGCTGCGAGAGAGTCTGGCCCAGTATAAGAGCTAGTAGTAGAGAGAGGGGGTTCATAAAGCTTGCGTCGTACCAGAATTTTCCACTCTGTCAGTCCTCCAGACGCAGCTGAAGCAAGAAGAATTGTTACTTGCCAAAGGGGAATAAAGTTGCGTAGAAGAAGGCTCGAGCTACAGCGGAGATTGCTGGATGACCGCAAACACCGCGACTGAAAATCCGTTTTAATAAAACCAAGGGAACGCGGCTAGGTAGGAACATCCCAATCACCAGTCCAGTGCGGTCAGGTGGGTAACGTTGTCAGAACGCTGAAAGAGTCACAGAAGTCACTTATTCTAGGTATAGGTCTGCACAGGCTTGAGGTCGAACCATTCGATGGATCGCCATGACTCCTTCATGGGTTTCTTATAAAGTTCGAAAATAACCTAGCAAGCAGAACGAGTGACGACCACCTGAGGCTCTCACATTAGATTTATTGTCGTGGTAGAGCGAAGGAATCCGTAGAGCATTGTGTGCTTTTACCTGAGTCGACAGAATATAAAGAAGCTACAGGCCTACGCACTAGTCAGTTTGGTCGCTCATATCGGATCGTCCAGTTCGTAACCCATTGATTGTTTGGTGGTTCTGAGTTAAGCATTTCTGATTTGGATAGCCTCAGGCGCTTGGCCGCCCAAATGCAAGCAAGCACTATCACACTGTTCTGTTTAGGTAGGACGAGGGATTTGGATGGGTCTACCGACCTGATCCGGTTGTTTGAACGATTGCCCAGAAGCCTGCAGAAAAGATGGTCTGATATGGCTGACAACATAACGACTTCTAGAAGAGAGCCCACATTCGACTATTTATTAATCTTCATTGGAAAAAGAATATCTGCAGCTAGTAGTGAATATGGCCAACTAATTAGGTTGTCTGATCCGGAGTCCACTACTCCTAGCACTTTGGATGCTGCTAACCTGAAGAGGTCCAGATGCCACGCTAACGTGACACCCATCAGCTTGAATTGCCAAGCTGTTCGTTGTTCCCTGTGTAGAAGTGACCACGACCTCACGGACTATGTGCAATTCATTGTTCAATCGTTAGAACAACGTCAGAGTACAGTCAGACCCAGCAGTGGGTGTCTTATTTTTTGAAGGTCAGCCACCTGGTCAGGTCACGTAGAGTTCATGTTAAGTGTCTGAGTTTTGGCTGTGGTGAGCGTCACCATACTCTGATGCATGATGACTTATCAATGCGTGTGCCCGTGACAAATGAAGAGGCTGTAAAATATGGGGCAACTTCTACTAGTCCAAAAGGTTTTCTTCTGGGTTGTGTAACTGTTGGGTTAGTGAGTCGAAATTGCTCCATTGAAACGTATGCAATTGTGGGCGATGGTTCGGATACCACCGTATTACACGAGAGGATAGCTCGCAAGCTCGATCTGTCAAGTAATCCCTGTTGGAATTCGATTCGCACTCTGCATGGTACTCGTATGGTGCCGTGCCATCAGGTGGCATTTTAAATTCAGTCTCTGGACAGGACCAATGCCACTTCTGTAGAGTCAGCTTATACTGTTGATAAGTTACCGGTTGCGCAGGCCGACAGGCCATCCCCGGTGGAGTCGCAACAGTGGGCTCACCCGGCAGGAATTGACTTCCCTGGTATCTTAAACAAAGATGTGGGTTTTTTTATTAGATGTGATGTTTCCGAGGCTCATTGGGTGTTGGAGCAAAGAATGGGAACTAGAAAGGAACCGTACGCTGTTAGAACGCTCATTGGGTGGAGACTCAGGGGTGCAATTCGAACTGCACCTTGAATGCCCAAAAGTGTAAACCACGTGGGTGCCCGGTTGGTATATTTGGAAGATAGAGTTCAAGGGATGCTTGAACTGGAATTAGTTGAGCAGAGAATCTCGAAAAAAAGGCCTTGTCAATCGAGGATAACGAGCCTCTGATCAAGACGAAAGCTTCTCTTTCCTTTTCGGATGATCATTACGAAATGGGTTTGCCATTGCGGACAGGGATTAATCAACTACCCAACAGTCGTGCGATGTGTGAGCGACGTCTGCACTCGCTTAAGCAAAGGCTACTCAGGGGAAAAATGGAAGTGTGCATCCGTTATATCCAGCTACATCAGCAAGGGCTATATGCGAAAAGTTTCTCCCTAAACCGCTCATCATGCCAGGCGGTGATATCTGCCACATCATCCAGTACTTAACCCGAAAAAGCCGAGCAAGTTGCGAATAATGTTTGGTTACGCTGCCGCGTATCAAGGAGTGTCTCCTAACAACGTTCTATTGCAAGGGTCTGATTCAACCAATAATCTTGTTGGAGTGCTCCTCCGTTTTCATCAGCATGCGGTAGCCATTACGCCAGATTTCGAGGAAATGTTTTCGCAGGTTCAAGCTCCGGAAATTGACAGATGGGCTTTAAACTTCCTGTGGTGGAGCTCAATTTCTTTGGATGATTTGTCCGAGGTATATGAGTCGAACGTTCATCCTTTTGGTGCTAATTGTTCACCGTTCTGTGCAAATCACGCGCCTTAACAAGCGACTGCCGACCATGGGCAGGTTTTTATGACTTCAACAGCGTTAGCTGCGAGGGGAAACCTCTGTGTGGATGGTTGTTGTCGGTAGAAACTATTGCGGAAGCTAACCCGTTGTAGACGAAATCCGTGCCCTGTTACGGAAGGGTGAGTTTCGTCTCACAAACTGGGCAGCCAACAGCACCGAGGTTGTTGAGCACATACCCCTGGAGGGTAGACTGGTCAAAACGGTTAGCCTAGACCTAGAAGGTTTTGGTTATCAAAGGACTTGGGTGTCACGTGGGAAGTGGTAAGTGATTGCTTTCAGTTCCAGGTGCACCTTACAGATGCGTCTCATACTAGGAGGGGCATATTGAAATGCGTTGCTTCCTTATACGACCCTCTAGGGGTAGTTGTTTCAATGCTGCTTCCAGCTCGTAAGCTGCTGCAAGACCATTATGGTCGGGGTCTCGGTTTGGATGGTTTGATAGACGAGACCGATCGTCTAACTTGGGAGAATTGGATGACAAATATCCGATCTTTTAAATTAATTAGAGTGCCTCGTTACGTGTCTCTCAACATATCTACTGCCCGAGGAATAGAACTGCACGTGTTTTGTGATGCATCTGAGGCAGGACACGGTGCAGTTGCTTATAATGGGCTGACAGCGTTGAGCGGTTCGGTCGTGTGTTGTTCCGTTCTAGTTAAACCAACAGTAGCCCCGCGTAAAATAGTTAGTATCTCAAGGTTTGAACTGACGGCGGACGTCCTCGCAGCAACACTGACGAGCCTCCTTGTGGACGAACTGAGAATGCGCATCGACCGCGTAGTTCTGTGGACAGACGCAACGACAGTTTTGCAATATATTCGTAATAAATCGACGCGCTTTGCAATATTCGCTTCAAACCGAGCGAGATCAATACGTGAGTATGCCGCTGTATTGAACTGGAGACATGTGCCCTCTGAAATGAACCCGGCGGATGTAACGCCGGGTGGAGCTTTACATCCATCTTCACATGAGATGGACCATTGGCTTCAGGGACCGGAGCTTCTAGCGCTTTCAGAAAGCAGCGCGCCAAAGTTACCAATTTCCACTGCAATGACAGAAAATAACTGCGAAGCTAAGCGTGTTTTCACTGCTGAGACTGTGCTCGCCGTGAACCACGATATTCCACTTGAGTAAAACAAGTGAAGGCAGTGGTATGGCTCTCTCGCTTCGTTAAGTCCGTTTGCTTACTGAAGTCCGGAATACAAAAAGATTTGAGGGAATCAGGGCCATTACATTTGCTCCAAATGGAACGAACAACCAATGAGTTGATCATGCTTGTTCAGAAAACATGTTTTGCCGAAAAACCTGAAGTGTTTTGAAGATAACTCCACTGACAAGAAAAGTATACGCGGTCTTTCTCGATTGCGACTAGTATTGATAGGTGGTTTATAGTGTATTGCGGGAAGAGCAAGCGGTGGCATTGACAAGAACTATGCAAAACCTGTCATTTTACCCTTGCACGGCACAATCACAGGATTTTGGTTGGCAAAGGGAATGGCGACTATCATGCGCGTGATTAACAAGTGCTATGGGTGCAAATTACTTTTTTCTAAACCATGTGAACAGCTAGTGGCTCCATTGCCAACAAACAGAGTGACTGCTGTTGAGTATCTATTCCGGCATACTGGAGTAGGCTACTCTGGTCCGTTCGAAATCTGGATAGGTAAAGTCGAACACAAGAATTACGGCTGTGTATTTACTTATTTCCAGACTTGGGCTATCTGTTTGGAGGTTGCCCACTCACTGTCAACTGATCCGTTCATGATGGCACTTATTAGATTTGTGGGTAGACGAAGTGCTCCGGATGCCATATATAGCGACCACAACGCCAACATTGCGGGGGCGGAATCAGAATTAAGGAAGAGATTGCAGGCGTATCAAAAGTGTTTTACTACCTCACGTGAATTACAGGTAGAAGACGTCGCACTCCTTTGTGACATATCAGCCCCTCAGGGTGTCTGGCTGGAAGGCATAGTTACCAATGCATCCCCAAGATCAGATAACCACGTAAGGCAAGCGTTTATGAGAACACAAGGTGCTGTAAGGCGTGATATCAGGTTGCTGTGTCTTCTGGAAGGGCACGACAGGAGTTGATTCTGGAATGTCAAGAGTGCCTATAGAATCCCTTGTGCCCTATCCCTCGATGGTCTTCGTGGGTTGGTACAGAAAGCCCAGGTGGCTTTTGGAGTCCGATGATGGATTTTTAAAGTTCACTTGACATGTTTGTCTTCTTTTGCCTGATATGAAGCGGAGCGATAAACCCTTAGAGGTGTGTTTGGTTTGGCTGTTGAATGCCCGTCCATAATCTGCCTTTATTTCTTTGCTGTGTGCAATAAACGATCATTGTTGCTTTTGTTAAGGTTTGTTGCATTATTTTGAGATTGCTGTGCCTTGTTTGATCAGTGTTGAAGGGTGGCCCTATCTTTCTTCATTTTTCTAAGAATAAACAGTACCAATCATTTTATTCTTACACAAACTACTATAACCGTTTCTTTTACTCTTATTCAGTCCGACCCCTGTACATTTATAAATGTCAAGATAAGACATTTTTCTTCCATGTTCTTTCTTGAGTAGCTTATAATTCTTACCATTTCTCAATACGTGAACAGTCACTTTGCTCCAACCCGACAAATTACCATTTGTTTGAGTGAACTCAATTCCGTTTTATCGTCCCCCATTACTGAGCGGTGCCTGGTTGTCAGAGTTGTTGTACCGGCACATTCTTTGTTTGATTTGCGAGGATATTTCACATTCGAGGTGTGATATTTAATTTTCATGTACATTGATTCAATTAGTACCGTATTAAATCCAGTTTTCACGAGCGTCTTCTCATTAACCGTTTCGAAGATAGATTATCTTCTCTACCGTTGGATATTGAGAAAGGCATTTCTGGATTAACCGATTACGCGTAACTCGTTGTGAACCTTGAGTCGTTAGCGAACGATTCAATAATCATAACGAATTTTGTGCCATATTTCCACGTAAAATGTTCAACTTTCCCTTCTTATAACTATCATTTTCTATCTGTTAAAACTTCCCCCTTGGTGTTGTTGTCACAGTCTCATCTTCATTTGTGCCCGGTTGTTTTAATGAGGTCATTTTACGTTGACTGGTGGCTGTTTGTGAACACGTGCTTAGTTGACCCACTTTGAACTCCATCGCTGGATAATTTGTGCGCCGGGTTGATTTACATTCAAGGTAAGATGGTACATTTGTTATAATTTTATTAAGCAGTACTGGATGGATTCCAATCCTTTCAATCGCCTTTTCTGACGTTTACTGGATTTAGAAGATAGTCCTGTTAACCCGACCGTCTGAATAAGCGTCATTCGAATTGCCGAATACGCGTTACTGAGTAAGTTACCGTAAATCGCCGGGAGCGTTTTAACAATATCTTTATATTTGGAATAGACTTACGAATGAAGTCAGAACCTGTAACAACACGGCGTTTTTGAAAGGGTTCGGATAGCTTCTTTACATCATCAAACATAGTGTTTATTTTCATAATTTCTATATCTTCTTCCGACCTGCTTGAATGTGGTCTGGAGAACATTTGACCGTCAGCAGCACATAACGCATGTACCCGTCCCAACTATCAGGCTTCCATTTGCAACAGCTTGCCTGAAACTGTTTACTACCATCCACCATCTACACACACTCCAACTAGCATTTGATTTGTTTCCTACTCACGAAACAACAACATTTTTTCCATGGGCGTCACTGTACACGCATTACTCAAAATGTTGGACAATATAAAATCGAAGCTTATAGTAAGCTCTGTAGAATAGTTTTGTATAGAGTCCTACTTGGAACGAAAACAAAAAGGAAAAAGCAGGATTACAGTTAACATATAAACGTTTCCCACATTTTATATATATGCCCATTCGTAATAGCCTGTCCCCCCTGGTAGTCAGTCAGGCTATAATTAATGGTAGTCGGTATTGACGGTTTACTTAACTGGCGTGCAAAAAATCTCCACATAAAACTGCCGGGAAGTAATACTTCACGTTTACCTTAAATAATCCCATTAAAACCTCAATTCGCATCATCTTCCATCTGCACTGCCTAAAACCCTATTCACTAACCATATAGTAACCGTTGTGCGTCATTAAATAGAGTCTTATTTAAACACTGACCCTATAAAACAAACGGACATCAAAACTGCATATACGGTGTTTTCATTATCAAGTGATAATCACTCTAAAAGTGACTGCTCGTTATTCAGTCATCGCGGAATACTATAACAATTGCTTATCAATATTATATACTTTATCGAGGAAATAAATATTAATGTCGCGGGGTTTTTATCAAATAAATATCATATACATTATCCCTCATATTACTTTTGATCACTTCACATATTTCCATTTAACACATGAGATTGCGTACTCTTCCTTTTTCCCATGGGCATCCGTTAAGCAAGGAAAATTTGCGCGATGTATGGACGCTTAAAACTCCGTATTGACCAAGTGATTCGCGGACTTTTCAACTCTTGACGTTTTCGTGCAGTCGGCGAAGTCCTGCGCTGCAGTCTGCTCAATTCTTCACCAGATTTTGAATGACCCCGTCTTTCCTTGTCCAAACTGAATTAATTCAACTTGTTTCTGACTAGAGCTACTTCAAATAACGACGAAATCCTTCGAAGATGCACGTACACGAATTTCTGGGCGTAACTTTGAGATATTTGGAACGTCGTTCCATATCCCACCTTGCAAAAGGTGAAGTAATGTAACATCTCATTTTTCGGACCGAGTCTGTGGAACAGGCGAACCGTCTTCTTCCCTGGTGCTCGCACCAATCGTTTGTAAACTGTGACTTTTCCCTTGTGATTTCACTTTTTTCATTGCAGAAGGATTTCATGATTGTTCTACGATATAATCACTTGTTGTTTCGTACCGCATGTAGTAAGCCCTCATGATTGTCCAAGTCCGAGCGTGTCTCCAACAAATGGGTTTAGCGATTTGTATTATTATTGTTTTTATTATTATTAAATTATTTCTTACGACACATGCTGAAGACCTCGATTTCAGGTTGTCCGGAGAAAATTTTCTGGTTGTGAGCTGTTCCGAGTTAAAGCACAACCATCCACTTAATCGTACGTTGTGCTAGTCTCATCCTACCAATCGCAGTCTCACAGTCAGTGAAATGAAAGACTCCAGAGGACTAATCGTGTACAATGCACCAACTTCCGATATTGAACATTGTGTCGCCATTATTTGCGAGACGTTCACCACAACGGCCGAAGTTGGAAACATTCGACGCCAGTTGAAGCTCGCATAGTTCAATGAGATTTTGGCTGTGAAATTTTAACAGAACTTTGAAGAATTTCATGGAAGCACCCTCTGTTATTACCGAGAAAGGTTCCCCGCGTACCGTGCAAGATGAATGCAGTGAACATATACATATTTGCTTCGCTCAGTGGACGCAGCTTAAGCTCTTTAGGCGTTTGCCACACGCAGTAAACGTGGATTCCATACACGGGGACAGCAGACACAAGTATGTCGTCGAACATTCTGATAATGTTAAAACTTGGAGTTGTATCCGTTGCCGGTAGCCGATGGTATGGGACACGCACGAATGCTAGCTGCAGAACGTGACTTCCCCAACTTTCACTGCCTGAAAAAATATTTTCAAGCAAACCCCGGCTTTGGCGTCGTGGTATCTGTTGCAGAAATTGAAATCGTCGAATTCTGTGTCATGGGTTGATATATGTTCGTTTAAATTGAACATTAATTGAAAACGGCGTCATCTCACAGCTTTTTCGAAATTCGGTATGGCTGCTGGTGGTTTACGTGTGACGATGTCAATACAAGGATGCTGGAGTAATGTTCAGTTTATTATATTATTGTTTCCTTTCATTCATTATTTAATTGTTTTGCTTATATTCTAAATTGTAGGAAATGGGTTATGTTGCGACTTTCAGGACGATGTTTGAGAATCGTGAATGTCGTACATTCTCACAGTTCCAGGATTGTCTTCAGTAGCACATGGATGAAGTGGGCGTTATTTACGTGCGTGAGACAAGCCGTAGGTCGAAAACTGCCTTGAAGTACGATAAGGTAAGCTTTCGTGTTGTCCTTTTCAACGATTGATACACGGGTTCGAGGCAGAGGCCCAAGGGTGCCGGATCCAGTCGGATTTTCTTGTACAGTGTCAAGCAGGCGTCTGTTGATCTGAAAAGCATTCACCGGAAACAGGGTGTAGCACAGCTCTTGGGGATTGCAGTAAATATCACAAAACAAACTAAGGTCAAGTAATGCTTTAAAGCGATCGCTAGAAGTGCTACTGACGACCTCAGCAGGAAGACTGTTCCAGACATCAACAACAATGTAGGAAAAAACCGCTGCCTGAGAAAGGTCCTATGACGAAGCTCGAGAAGATTCATGAACTGATTAACGATGCCTACTCCAAAGAGAAAGTGTGTGAAGATTAAATCATCGCGGAGCCGTTGAACTTCAAGTGGGTATAGATCAGGAATTTCAGGTCGAGACTCGTATGCGACACTACTAAGGCCTGTGACTAGTTTGGTAGCCACGCGCTTGACACGCTCAACAACTAGTATGTCTTTCTTCAGGCCGGTATACACGACCTGATTAGCATGCTCTAGGAGCGGCCTTATATAAACCCCGTACAGCGTTTGGAACGCTTTCTTGTCTATGCGAGGGAAAGTGCGCTTAATCTTCCTAGGAGAGGCAAACCCTTTCTTCGCCGCCATCTCGTGGTGATGCGCAAAAGATAGGTTAGACGACAACCAGATGCCCAGATCTTTCATCAGATCGATTTTCATGATATCTGTTGTGCCGAGTGCACTATGCATCACGAAGGCGTTGCCAGAGTCTCCACCGAGTGACATGTGTGCGCACCTATTGTCATTTAGTGGGAGACTCCAATCGTCCGACCAACGCTTAATCGCGTCAAGATCAATCTGTAATGCGTTGGGATCAGTGGCATTCCAGATTTTTAAGTCGTCGGCATATAAGACAGCGTTGCTGGAAATATTGTCCGGAAGGTCATTGGTATATATGAGAAGCAATAGAGGACCTAACACTGACCCTTGGGGAACTCCCGCAGAAATGAAAGAGGGAGATGAAAGGTCTGATCCGGTTTTAACTCTAAACGTTCTGTTATCAAGGAAAGAAATAATCCAGCGAAGAACCTCTCCTTGAATACCATAGGCTTCAAGTTTGTGTTTCAGGGGGCCGTGTGGGACACGGTCAAACGCGTTGGCAAAGTCGAAGAAGATGGCGTCTGAGATAAGGCCATTGTCTCTGGCCTCCGCCAGACTGTCCATGAATACAAGCATATTAGTTACGCATGACCGATTGGGAAGAAAGCCATGTGAGTAGAGGAAACGAGATGGTTTGATAAGAAGTGGTTAAGGATGGCACGCTTTAATAAGCACTCCATTATCTTATATGGAATACTAGTAAGGCTGATTGCCTGATAGCTAGCGGGAGCGTTCCGGTCACCCGCTTTAAATATGGGCGTGACCATCGCCTCTTTCCATGCACTAGGGAGAATGCCAGTCTGGAGTGTCTGTTTAAACAGCTTATAAAAGGGTTCTGCTAGACTAGCGGCTGCCTCTTTGAGGATTCTGGGATGGATTTTGTCTGGACCCATTGCATATAGGAGAGCATTGCTGGAAATGTTGTCCGGAAGGTCATTGATGTAGATCAGAAACGCACGGGTATCCAGTATACGTTCACAGTGTTAGATGCTTCAACCTGATTCACTTAGGCTATGAGCAGTGTCCGAGAATGCAGTATGCGTTTACACTTGTAGCTGTTTTTTCCAAAATATTTCCGCGAACGACATGAAAACAAACACACGTGATAAGTATGGGAAACGTATATTCGAAGTGTTTGAGGTACATGCTTATCATCATTTTCGATTCCGTTGGTTATCACATTGACTGTAATATTCTTCTGCACCACGATAGATACTTGGAGTTCTAAACATCAAGTTGTTATTGGCTGATAGGTATACTTACCGGTGATCTGTAGGCAGATTGAGTTAATCTATTTCCGCATATTGTTTCGTATGAACGACACGCGACCTCAGTCTTGTTGAAACGATGCAGTAGAGTGATTAAAATTTACCCCTGAAGATTCTCCGTGATACTGTAGGACATGACGCCCTTTTTCTACGCCGATCCATATACACCGGTGATGGAGAATATCAGATCATAACGTCCTTTTCAACCATTTCTAGCAGCAACGTTTCGTCTACCATTATCTACCTGAAATCTTAAAAACCAGGAGAAATAGTATAAATATCGTACAGATAAGGAAGCTGAAAACATTACCATGGTAAGGTGGAACATATATGCATACATGTTCCACCATCGAACACGCCGGTATTCTTGTTGAAATTCAATGCAAACTTTGTGTGGTCGTATATTTCCATTTGGGCCATATCTTCTAAACACCGGAACGTTAAACGCTCTCGAATCATAGGATGACGAATTTCGTCTTGAAAATTGCGACGAGCACATTTATCTGGCTTACAAAAGCCAATTAACGCCAGAATTATAGAAACATTTTTCGTCACCGAACCAACACTTTTGGGACTTGACCAGTGTATTTCAACTTTCAAACGGAATAATGCCGCTTACATGGTTCACACTTCCACCGATAGTTTTCTAACAGAGAAACAGCTTTTAACTGCTCTGCATGTTTGCAGAACTCGATTTAGGTCTCGAAGTGCGTACTGCGGTGACATTGGTAGCTGCTCCGTCCAGTATGCATTATGCGTCCGGTTGACTTAAGCATATATTCACGCTTGTAGTTGCTCCGACCAGTTGAGTTGAGCTATGGTCAACGCCTTAGTATGCCGCATATGTTCACGCTAGTAATGGCTCCGACCGGTTAACTTAAGCCATCAACAACCTTGTAACAAAGAACGCTGAAAAAATCGAATAAGAATGAGTTATAATGATATCCGTCACTTTCGGCAAAAATTGAGATAACATACTGACATAGAACATCAGTCATTGGAATCACAAGCATCCATGTTCCGAATATAAAAGAGTTGTAGCTGAAACGGTAGAAGTGGGAATCAATGTTTTCGTGGGATAAATAACGAGCATCTAAGTTGATCATTATCCGCCGGATAAGTGAGCATTGACTCGCGTGCACATTGCCAGCTGCATTGAGGCATGATCAATAAGCAACAAACAAAGCAATACGCACGTTAAAATGATAGGGTTGGACGTGTTATGCACTTTTACACCACACCTTAGGTAGAAACAACCAGGTGATAACGTAGACAGTTTTCCACCGGAAATACTATCAGGGAAACAGGTGGAACATATAATTCTGACGTATAACTAAGCAACAACCGTGGTGACACAGTCTTCATTAGGAATTACTGTGATATTTCATGTACAATGCAATTTGAACACAACGTGGTCGAAAATTACAAAATCTACTATATCTCCAAAATCGCGTAAAATTGAGCGTTTCTGCACAGCGGAGATGTGTTCCACCACAAAAAATCTGATGGAAGCATTTTCAGAACGTAAAATAAATTAGGAAAGCCTACGTTACGCTTTTATCGAAAAAAAAATGGTGACCTATTTTTTCCAGCAAAAGTGCGAATATGGGCAATTTGTAGGCACACCTGATTTTTCTCATTGCAACACCACTAGTATATTTGATTAAATCCATATATTTGTCCCGTAATATGCATTTTAATATTTCCTGAAAAATTTGAAAAATCTTTTTTCGCGCCTAAATGGTCGTTTCCAACTCGTTTCGGTCTTGAAACACCATACCGACGAACTACACGAATGCCTGCTATCTTTTTAATCAATCCCTGTGCCACTGAATTACCGCACATTCTTAGCTTATTTCTTCGGAGGATTAAAACAAAAAGATGCCGTAGCTACATAATTCTAGAATTTAATTTACCGCAAAATTCCAGAATACTGCAACATTGGTGGCAAAAGAAAATTTATTAACCGACGGATTACAGAGTTATCCACGTTCTGTCGATTACAAGCAGCATGGGACACGTCCTACCAGTGGTGTGCGTGTACGTGTGTAGTATGAAATATGCCTCATCACGTACGATTTTCGAAAGTTTTCGAGATTTGATGGGTGAGCACATACTGCTTAAGACGTTCGTGATGGACAAGATGGCCTCGCAGATGAGGACAGCCCATGTCCTGTTCAGTTGCGCAGACTTCCTATGTTTCTTTTATGCACATAACGTCGTCCGAAAGCATGTAACTTAATAACATTTCTTTGCCATGATCATTAACATACAAATTCCTTTCGCGGCCGGCGTCTGACTTTTCGATCACCACATCTTCAGGCGACAAGCAATCAAGATGGATGGAGAAAATTCAGACGGGATTGCCGTGTGGATATTGCGGTGAACCTGTGCAGACGGAAAGTTATCTTTGCGATACCGATGAGTTGATCTTCCATCCTGACTGCATCCAAACCGCCGACATGTGGGACTGCCCATTCTGTGGCAAACAATTTCACCCGCCGTCACCTGGTAGGTGCACGATTTCAGTTTGTATTTTTCAGTTCCATCTACTCCATCTAACGTCCTTACACGCCCGATGAATACGAAAAACAGATCTTGCACAGCGCCCATCATGAATGTCGAATTGAACGTGTCCTCGGACAATATGTCCTGTGCACAGAAGGTGCACAACCTAGAGTGAATCATCTGTTGGTATCATTTAACAAAACGAGTTTATTTACAAACCTACACAAGGTCATCAAGCACATATCAGACTTGATGCGCGCGATAATGGGGACTACCTGTGATAACCCTTCTCCTTCATCGGCATGAACCCACGTTAGGTAACAACCGAATGCCACGCTGATGCAAGCCGGAGAAATTATGTGCTGATTTTAACCGATGCTTCCAATACACGATTCATATTAAACTTCGCTAGTTCTCAGAGACTTCATTCTTGAAACGGAGTAAGGCTTGCCTCGTAAGGTAGGATAAATTGGTAGGGCATTTACAAGTATTTAAGCATGGAGTAGATTCGGGCGTAACTCATAATGTAGGAAAAATGGGTGGAGCAGTTATGTGTCTGAGCATGGACTAGAGTTCGGTATAACTCGTGAGGGAGGAAAAATTAGCGGAGCAGCTATGTTTAACCATGGAGTACAGTTTGGTATATCTCGTAATGTAAGACAAATGGGTGGAGCAGTCACAGGTTTATTTATATATATCATATATGATGCTTTTACGGTCTTCATGGGGTCTCCGGTATGCAATCTATAAGAATTCATACTAAGCTCACGGCGACTTGAAGATCAACTGTGCTGCGAATGTGTCAGTAGGTCAATATCAGTGAATGGCAATCCAAGTCAAATATAAATAGGAAAACACCAACGACGTACATGGTTTTAGCACACAGTACTACATTCAGCAAGTGTTTTCACAAAATATTACGTCTGCAGCTTTATAAGAAGCTTAGTCAACTTGATCAAACATTCTATTACATAGGAACATTGAGTTGCTTGGTTAAAGCAGTATCTTAAGTTTGTTAAATTTATAATTCATCACGTCGTTGAACAAGTGCGCACTTTTTGCATACGTAAGTAGAACATTAAAATAACAAACTATCTCGCAACCGTTTCGCGCAATTTTTCGAGCTGTAACAAATAAGAAAACTATAATAACCAGGGTAAATCGAAAACCAACATTTTCCCGGAGAATTCACGGATACTTTGGGTCTATCGATTACATGTACCTGGTCGAAGCTGGTAAGTGTTGTGACTGCAAAAAAAGCTTGGCATACGAATTCGTTTATTGCAGAGACTCCCGCATAGGTCACGTCAAAAATCAAACCTCAAACGCGTACACTCATTTACACGTCGGACATGCATCCACATACACCAGTGTCACACCCATTGGTGAAACTTCTGCCATAAGGCGCACACACTTTTCAGATAGCCTTTTCCGCCTGCCATCTTCTTGACGTTCGAAGCTGGCGCTTTTGTTCCCGGATGTCGTTTGTGGATAACAAACTACTTGAAAGTGGTATAATACTCACAATGAAACTGTCTGTCATAAAACAAAAGAGCACACGGGCATTTTGTCACGTTGTAGACGCCGTTTTAGTTTCCAGTTGTGTAAGTCGTGTGCATGGTCTACCGCTTCCTTGGCTCATGTCTGATTGTTTTGTTTCCTTTTACAGGGCTGTTGTTGTAACCCCTACTGTGGAAGAACGCTGTACTCTGGCGTCTCCATATTGACCCAAAGCTCTTCCGCAAATATGACGG
>LUCH01001242.1:9827-128548 GCA_013368495.1 Paragonimus heterotremus | reverse complement strand
TAACACGGTTGCCTCATGAACAGCGTGTCCGTGGTTCAAGTCCCGGCGGTGGCGATGATATGCACTACTGACGAGCTCTAATGAGAGCAAAACTCGAGTCTGGTGCTTCTTTTCGAAAAGGGGCCGATTGGAATGTCTATGGGAATGCAACAGCTGCGATCAATTGTGAGTGATGTTCAATTTGAAATTAACCAAATCCCCGACTACTCATCAGAAATAATTCTATGTTAAGGGAGATGTGTGTAGTTACTTGATCACCGTGGACTTGACGAGATTGATGTGGGTAACGATCAAAATTCTCTTTGTGACCCATACATAACCTGTTGCGGACAGGTGACCAGCCTGGTATCCGCGTCCAGAACAGGCTTGACAACAAGCGTGTCGTTCTTTAAGCAGGTATGCACAGCCTGGTAGACATAATTAGGCAGCGGTCTGGTAGAAATCTAGTATGGAGTTCAAAACGGTTGCCTGTCTGCGCGGGAAAACGTTCGTTTTGTTGTCTAAGGAGTATCGCATCAAACTTTTATGGACATCTCGTGATGATGCCCGAATGACTGGTTATACAACATTCAGGCACGTAGATTTTTCATCAAATCTATTTTGGTAATGTCTACTATGTTGAGTGTACTATGACTTACATAGGTATTTCCATGGTCCTCGCCGAATGAACTGTGTGCATACGTTTTAATTTAGAGGGAGAATTCAATCATCTGACTAGCTCTCCGTCGTATCAGAATTAATCCGTGGGGTGAAGTATCGCTATAAGTATTGTCTGAAAGATCGTTGATGTGAATAAAAATCGAAGGAGGACCGAACATTTACCCTTTATGAACTCCTAGAGAAATCAGGAAAGCAGATGATTGGTTTTCCCTGGGGTTGACTCTAAAAGTTCCAATCTCAGGAAAGAAGGCGATCCACAGAAGGACCTCTCCTGGAACGCCATAAGTTTCGAGTTTGTGCTAGACAGAACCATGTGGGACACGGTCAAAAGATTTTTCGAAATCAAAGAATCGATCGTATGACCAGAGAGCATTGTCACTGGCCCCCATCAAACTCATCATCATCATCATCATCATCATCATCATCATCATCATCATCATCATCATCATCATCAATATGATCGTCATAGCAACCATGAGCCTCATTAGAAAGTACCGAGGCTCGGACAGTCACCCGCCCCAACAGTGACGTGGAATGTCTTCGAGGAAGAAGACTTACCGAAAATGTCAAAAATAAAATAAGGGACTAAGCGTGAGAACTAGAAATGGCATGAATTGAGGCTCGCCATTGACTGCGGCACACCACCATCTAGGATAACATTTCTAACAGGGGGTTTGAGTGGTCACAAGAAGCCTAGACAAGTGGGTGACACCTATCCACTTCGCTCAGTGGAACACTCAGGATCTTCATATTTTATGACCATGTTGTACACTGACTACTACAATGTTTTACCTAACTGCTGGTGGTTCCAATATGCAATGCATGTTAAGGTGAACGCTCAGCTGACATGCGGATTACATGACCCAATCATCGCAGACTGTGCAACGTGATTGGTTGGCAGAATTAATCGCGCACACTGTATGTTCTGGAATACACGCTGGTGGATGGCCGTATTATTCGCATGATCATTTGATCGATTTGAGCGAATTGGCGGAGAAAATGATGATCAGACACAGAAACGATTTCCTCGGGATACCCCATGTCGGTCAACTTAACACCAAGGAGAACCACAACGCCACGAGTGTTGGGCAACTCAACAGCACATTCCAGTATGTCGTCCATGATAAAATTGAGCAAAAAATGTAAGATCGGGCGGCCTTGATGAACACCGTTAGAAGTGATGAACGCCCGAGACGGCTATCCACAAACTCCCACCTTTCTTTCAGAGTGGGCATACAGTAAACTTAACCGAACCATGTATTACCCTTCATATCCAGAGAGTGATACATGCAACTCAATCGAAGGCATACTTCAGTTTAAAAACACCACGGCCGTAGGCCATCTATAAGAGTGTCGATGCTTCATGACAAAACTGTGATCAAGGCACCATCAACCGGATCGGAATCCCAAGTTTTCTTTACGAATCTGACTTCCTCTGGACGAAGTGTTTTGACGTAATTTGAGGCCAGTGAGTAACTTGGACTCAATAGAAACTGAACATATGTGGTTGTCACAGACTTTGGGACCCATTTCTGAAAACGGGAATATCTGTCGACAAACATTAATCATGGGCTTTCTGTCACGTTTCCGGTCTGGAAAGGTTTTGTTAGCCCTTATATCAGTTTCTCTCCACCATTCTTGGGAAGAGAAGGAGGGAGAAGATCCAGTAAGGATCCTTGTTACACTCCAATAACTTAAACTCCAAAGCCATTTCTGCTTTCGACGAAGGGCTGACTGGAACGCCATAACACCATTCAGGTCCCGTCATCTAAATGATCTGGCTGAGGCTAGTTGAACTGTTCCACAGAGTGTTCAGCTCACCTGTCAAGTCGGCGGCATTGGCTGATGATTAGTGAACCATCTTTTTCACACATGGTCTCATTTAGACCGACCCGACCACCAGTACGGCCACGGACCCGAAAGAATAGCCTTCTATTATTTACAGATAAAAAGGTATCTCCCACTTATTTCAAATATCCGACCAAGTGGTGCTAACGGTCTTAGCGCAAGGTTATCGTCAGCTTGCATTCAAATTCTTACGGGTCGTCATCATATTCAGAATCAAGTGGAATCGAGCGGTGTTTTTTCGTGAAATTTCTCGAGATGACAGAAACTCAGTTTTTTTCAACTGAACAGCCCCCTTGGAACGTACCTCTTCTCAATAAGCTTTCGTTGCCACCGCGATTCGCCCCCAGTGTTCGTTGAGTTCCGTCACCCGACGCAAAATGGACAGTTTGTTCACCAACGCTTCCTAGTGAGCTTTCTTCACACTCCCATCGATCGAATGCCAATAAAGCCACTTGTATTTGCGAGTGCATGTCTTCTGGGTAAATGACAAAACATAACGGGCAAGCAAAACCGCAAGATCCGAGTCCAGGTGGTTGCTCCAAAATGCACGACAGCCTTTAATAGAGTGGCAGCATCTGTAGCTGACTGCTATGTGATCCAGTCATGTCTGTGACTGGCAGAAGCAGCGTAGCCTCCTTGTAGTACAGTGTCTCTTCCTGTAGTGAGTTGCGATACTCAAGATATACAAATCGTGAGATGCGTATAGCTGCAGCAGACCTTCGCCATCAACAGTACGTTGTGCCTGGACACAAAACACACCTCCCAGCTGCTTCTCTTCTGAAGATAAACGACCCAGCTGAGCATTCAAACCGCCCGCTAGTATGATAATCCCTAAATGTTTTGTCTACGTTAGAAGATGAACGAGGGCGTCACAAAACACATCTTTGATAGCAGCCGAGCAATTGCACGTTGGAGCGTAAGCCAATATAATGAAAACGCAACGTCTTCCAAAGTTGCGTCAGCGGACTTCCGTCGATGTATTGAGTCTAACACTGCATAACCGAATATCCACTGGGATCCAACCGAGCAAACTTTGTTCTGTTGTGAAACCCAGTACGACTTTCACTCCTGATTGTTCACGAGATTCGGTTTCGACAGTACCAGAGACTCTGAGAGATGAGCGGTTTGGTCAACAGTTATCTAGGGGTAAACTTCTGTGGATAGCGATAATGGAAGCGCGTCTCCAACGTGCGATCTACATCAAGTTCCATCCTTGAAGGGGCACTTACCAGAGCAGTTTGCTGGCCAGCTTGTCGGAGACTGTGAACATTGAAGAAGCTAATGTTTACCAGTTTTCTTGATTCCGAAGAACAATTATCGCCTGAAGACACATGGAAAGCGGAAAACTTGAAGGGTGAAATAGAAGCAGAAAGTCGTGATGGGTTAGTAATCTCACTGTCGGGAGATCGATAACTTCTGATACATCTCGGTCGTTTATGCTGCGGAAGGAGATTGACTTGAGGGACTTCGCCTCGAATCACTGACGCAAAAGTTTGACTTGCAAGACAATGTGATACAGGGGTATCCTGGGGACTCTGCTTGGAGCCAGTTATTGAAGAGTTTGACTCACGTGACAGGGAGGGGCTTGTCGAGCCCGAGGGTATAGTGAATAAGACATTAATGTCCGATTCTGAGCATCGTTGTGCGCAATGTACTTAGTCGAACCTACCCATTATTCTCCGTTCGTGTTAGAGAGCACGCCGGCGGTCACGGTCAACCGTTAGGCGATTGAAGTGTTTTTTTGAGGGTACCTCTTCTTACCCCATTCTTTTTGACTCAGAAAACAAAAGTATTGTAACTATGAAAAATAGCTTGGCTGTATACTCATAGGATCGTGTCTCCGTACATAAGTACTCCAACGCTGGCGGCAGTGTGAAACAAAATCCTATGAGTGCATCTGCTTTCGTCTGACTGCTCCCCTTCAGTCTATCTGACATGGTTGCACCTGAAAGGACCGAAGTTCTAGTCAGCATACCTCGCCGGATCAACACAGCACACAAGCCCGACCACGTCGTCAGGGTAGCAGTATAGGACAGACTCCGTCAGACTCTCTATAAAGATAGGCGTATCGGTTATGAATGACCGGCTAGGAAGTAAACCATGCTTAGTGAAGACAGAAAGATCGTTCCCTAAGAAGTATTTGAAGATGTTACGTTTTAACAAGTGCTCCAATTTCTTGCATGAGACGATTGAAAGATTGATTGACTGGAATCTTATTAGTTAAGGGTGACCTCATTTACAAACGGTAATATGACTGGAATATCAATGGTACTAAACAACAAAGTCAGTGCAACCGTAACACAACTCAGTCCGGTCTACAGAACCACGCTTTTAACATTAGATCTTAAATCATTAGAGTAGTTTCATTGCTAAAGCGTTCAAATCCAGTTGTCCGGACGCCTTGTTAAAGCCTAGGATATACTGAAAGACAACATGAATCACCCAACACATTTAACTCAGCAGTCTTGTGCCGTCAAAACGAAAGAGAAACCCTAGCTTCCAAAAGAATCGGAAGTACTTTAAAATCTGCTTCAAAGATCCAACACTTCTGTATACATTATCCAAGGCAACTAACTATCCCAAGAAATTCGGTGATACGGATACTTTGACTGAAAAGGTAACCAGGTGAGCTGGTTCGCTGGTGATGTGACTGCCAAGAAACGTAATTCTGAGTTAGGTCATACATATTTTGCTGGAGGCTTGCGTCAAGCCTAATCATTTTCCTGTAAATAAACGACCAGTCGTTCGCTAACGCTGCCTTGTTCTAGGTCTGCCACGTGGGTTTTCTCCGTTGATCTTCTTACTAAGGCCGTGAAACATTTGTATTGGGCAACGTTCACCCATGGTATTTAAGCGGCTGTATATCAGACTGCCGAAAACATTCGCAGTTAGCAAATATATGATTGAAGCCAGTCACCTACTGGATTATGTGCCAACTTACCCCAACCTACTAAGACGAGTTTAGCTACATAAAGACCAAAAGCTCCGTATTGGTGATTTCCGAAGTAAAGTCCATTTTGTCTACTGGTGGGCAATGGAGTATTTTAGTTTCACATCAGTTAAACATCACTCACAACTGATCACAGTCGTCGTATTTCTACAGAATGTTCAGTCAGCCTATTCCGAAAAGAAGCAATAAACTCGAGTCTAGCTCATGTTACAGCTCGTCAGAAGCGCATATCCTTGCGACAGCCGGGACTAGAACTCCGGTCACGCTTTCACGAGGCAACCATGTTTACCACTGCGCCACTGACCTCACATTAGGCGCGACTGACTCATCATACGTAAACACCCAGTCGCATTCGCTCGTTGCAAGAATATGCACCGCTGACGAACTGTAACAAGAGAGATGCTCGAGTGTAGTGTTTCATTTTGAAAGGAGCTGAGTGAAGTCCCCATGGGAATGCGACAGATGCGGTCAACTGTGAGTGTTGTTCAATTTGTGTAATGTCCATTTGTTTGTGCAGTCCAACATTATATGCAAAAATCATTTAGTGGAAATACAAACATTCCCGTGGCCACCTGTTGGGTAAACTTGAATCTCACTCATTGGTGATCGCAGATTTCAGACGCTGGTGGATATTCTAGTTGGGCATTTCGTAAACAATCCCTAAACATGAGGTTTGAATATGTGTAAGTTACCAACAGTTCTTAGGATTGGCAAGACCTGGATTTGTATTACACCAAATAACCACGCAGAAACTGCGATCAACTGATATTCGCGCTAAATCAACCAAAGCTCCGATTATTCACCTTGAAGCTTAAATGTTATTCAGTTGGTTTAATGAAGCTGAAGAATCGGACCAAGGTCACAAGTCCCGATCAGGGGGTTCTAAGTTGCAGTTAACAGGCAGTAACTGTATCACACATCGAGACGGCCGGATAACTTGACCAGTATTCGCAAGCGAAAATAGTTGAGCGCTCATATAGGATATTTAGTTTGTATTCAATGTGATTTCAGTGGAACAGCCATCAACAGGGTCGCCTCATGAAATCGTGGTCGTAGCTAAAATTCTGGCTGTGACAAGACTACTCACTATTAGTGAACGTTAACAAGAAAGGAGATCTTGCCTGCTACTTTTTTCCGAAAAAAGCTGACTGAAAAGTCTATCTGAATACAAAAGCTGCGATTAATCGTGAATGTAGTTCAGTTTAAATTAGCCAAATTTCCCACTAATCTCCAGTTATCTGCTTGTCAGCGAGGTGAACCTCTTGCTTACATTCTCGTCGTAACTAGCGTGTCATGCCGTCATTTTCATTATTAACTTAACTATAAAGCAACTACTTCATATTATGCCTCAAATCCATAAACTACATCGCGCCCTGTCTTTTAAATTTTGTCCTCACCTTAAGAAACCAAACTTACACAGTTGCACAGTAATTAATCTGATAACGAACCTGCTTGCTACACTCTCTTCTTGTGAACACAGCAGCCTAAAAATTAGTAGTTTCCGTTCAGCTTGCTTAATTTCATCACATAACAGATTTGAATAGCGCCGCTCTTTGAAAATCCCGCCTTGAATTCACGAACTCTTAAGTGCATGAACGTGTGATGCACACCTGCTGGTAATTTCGAAGGAATCAATAATTTTGTCATGGGTAGAAACCGGGTGAAATCGGTCTCTCGTGTAAATGAAATTAAGCGAAAGAAAACGTGAGAATTTGGACGATAACAGTCTGTTTCACAAGCTGTCGACTAAGCAAAGAGACAGCCAGATATGCGACAATCGAGCCTGCGCGTCCCAAACGTGACTACCGGGTAAGAAATTGGTGGGAACGTTTTCGTTTTACATCCTCATCTAACATTCTGCGTTCTTTTGAGTTTGATGGCATACGACTCGTTTCTAACCAATAATTGACTTAATAAAAGGAAAATATCAAGCAGCGGTTGTTTTGATCAGATCGTCCAGAAGATTTTCAACCCTGCAACAGTGAACGGAGCATTATGGCTACTTTCTCCTTAATCATTAATGGCACGTTTGTAGGTCCGGAGAGTGGGACTAGGTTTTTTTATATACTAACTCGGAGGAATTGGTAGAAAAAGTATTCGGCCAGTTAATTCAATAAAAACTCACCATAGGGAATATGTAGCTTCAAAATACTTAGATTCGATTTTTTAAAGATAAGCACAATCACAATCGCAGGCATATTAGAAACTTTAGCTTCATTATTTGCTGTATTTTAAATTACAAACAACACCAAAACGACCGGAAAATTTATGAGTGATACATCACTGTTGCACTACCAACGTATTATTTGAACTCAGCAGAAGATCAGTTTACCTGCTGTTCATAAAACCCAGTTGAAAAAGCTATATACATTTATATATAAGCAGAATTGGCTGGATTATAGGGTACATTCTGACAATCAGAGTTTCAACCATTATTCCGGTACCTGATAAGTGTGACTTAATACCTATCATAATAAAAGTATACTCATACACAAAATATACTCCAGCAACGTTCAAATAAGATAGAATAATTAAGTTGAAGAGTGGGAAACCTCATTGTCAGAAAAATTGTTGTTGTTATAGTGATGAAAAAACATGTCTTGTTGTGACACCGAACGGTTCAGTATATTCGTTTGTTAATGGAGAGGTTGGACCGTACTATTGTACGAAGCTTGGTTGACACTTGATGGATGTTGTTGGCGTGACAACAGTACGGGCATTGTTATTGTGCTTTTGTTTACATAGTCCCACCGAACTGTCTTGGAAATTAAACCCATCTTATTACGGAAAAGTAGTCATTCTTCTACGTCAAAATGGGCAATTGCCGACGTCGCACGGTGCAGCCTAGTCTTGACATCCTCGTCGTATAATCTCGATCATAAAACTCACCTAACCACACGCAACAGCTTCTCGTCTTCCCGTTTAGCCTTTACGAAATGTTGTCCGTTCGTCGCATTTCCAGAGAATGAGCCTCAATTTAGCTTCAAAACGTAACTTCTTTCTGCCGTGATGGTCCAAAAATGCTATGTTCTATCCGGATTTCCAGAACCGTTAACGGTCTGTCTGCTGCAGGCTAGAACTGGGGTTTGTTGTTTATGACCTTGACTGTTTATGAGGATGTTAAGTCGAATTTTTTTACCACCGAATACACGTTGCTATATCTACCAACAAAATGAACATTTGCTAAGGACTTGTATTAACCTGGCGGCGTACGATACAAAAGTGATTTTGGTAGTTGATGACAATCGAGTTCTAGAGGCTGTTCCTTAAAAGGCAGCGAAATTAGTAGTTTGGTGTCCGGTTCGTGATCTAGCTAGAACCAAAACAGAGCCGAGTTTACAAACAAGAAGGTTTGAACTACTTAAATTCAAACAAAAGATTCAAATTTGCTAGCATCAGCAAGAAAGCCAAGTTTCAAAATTTTTGTGTGATACCATCATCGAGGCATTTAACGCAAAGCAAATTGTTCGCTTGCCCATGGATCGCCGCCACTTGAAAATTTTTCAGACATCTGATCTTTTAATCTGATGTTGTATCCCGCTTAATCTCTAACTTAATCCTTGATCATTGTACAAATGTTAGTTAAACTGTTGTTGAGTCGGTGCAAATATTTCGCACCTCATGACAGAACCTTCTTTCAACCCACGTTATTTCGACGTTAGTTGAGCCCAGATCGTTGAGTTTCCGTATTCATCCGTGTACTTTCCAGTCAGTGAAACATAGTCATGTTAGGTAAGGAACTCAGTTCCGTATTTCATGTTTGAATTCTGTGAGAAAACCGTTTGGGAATAGGCATTAGGTTTATCTGTACAAGGTTTCATAAACCGTAATAAATACCACGGTCAAGTTTGCGGGTTGCTCACTACTACTGTGTAGATACGAACTTAGTGATCCTCGATTGCTGTGCGTGCTGACTAGGCTAGCAAACAAACCGTGTTAGGTGGGAATGTTTTGAGTGTTCTGAAAACTATTATTTCAGCCAAAAGAATCCTCCCCTATACTGACAGTCCTTCGAGAAGGTGTGGCAGTCGAGGATCTGATTACACGTGAGACAGACTTTCACAATCAAGTGGGATGACCTCAGCTGAAGCGGTGCTGGGGGACTTACACGGATAAAATTGGACACTGCCCACAAACTTCTTTCTCATATAGGAAACACATAGGAAGCATCAGTTTCAGAATTGTGAACTTGCCGTAACTACTTACTTAGGACGAATCGCCAGGTGGTGATGTCTACTGTTGCATAAACCGATGATATTTATGAACAGGCTGTTTAACCAGACAGTCGAGAGCGGTCGTTAGGTGCGTCTATTCAAGACGGTGATTCGAAACAGAGGATAATACTGCATGACAGAGTTGAATACCGTCTTGCTCGTCCATCTGGCAGATTCGTATCAATTCGTCCGTTTATCCAGTGGGTTAATGTCCTGCTCCGAGTAGTTTTCTGTTTGGAATTTATGGCGCATTTTGAATGAGCAGCTTATTGTGCATGTTAGAAGTCAAGGTAATTTTCCTTATGATGTTCTTTTCGGTTACAATGAAATTATTGTATGTTACTGTTACCAAAGTGACCGCATCAACAGCATCATTCACAGGCCAAAACGGTTCCGTGTTACTTCTCAAGTGACAATAAGCACTGACATCAAACAAAACTAATTTTGTTTTGAATATAGGAAAAAGTTTCAAATCATGGCGGTACCAAAGGCGACATTCTCCCGCTAATCAGTTGTGTAGATCCTCTACCAAAGACGATGCAGAAAACACAAAGCAAAATGTCTTGTATTCATTTATCATCATCTTTAGATCCGTAAAAGATGAATACTGTTGAGAATACCGTAAAATGATTTCATCATTAAGTAGATGAAGAACGTTTTACAGAATATTAGTTTGCTGAACGTGTATATCGGCTTCTTTGAGACACATTGATCCCTTTTGTGTCAAGATTGTAACCTCGGCGCATGAATTTATCTTTTTATATTGACAGTTTTCATGGCTCAACTATGCACACAACAGAAATTGGTCAGTATGGAATATAACCTCCCGTTTACAGAGAAGGTTCGCGGCGCTCGCATCTGAAGTTGCTGACATATCTTATGCATAAGGAGTTCAGGGCGTCTAGTTGATTTTACTGGTAAATAGGAGAAATACTAGACCAGTGGATAAATTGATCACCACGAGAGATTTTCCTAATTTAAACCAAACAGTCTGACCCCACCGTTCTGACCTAAGCTCTTCGTTTGCGACTCCAGATAACTGCAACCATTAAAATAAGGCGGTGACTATGCAATGATTTTTGCTTGATTGTGGCAACTAGAACTATAGTTTGCTCAAGTCCGGAGCTAGGCTTGATATACCAATTACAATAGCGACCTTAGACAACAAAATAATGTTTTGCTCGGCAGTTTACCCGGCGTGTATGAACAGTTGTTCGGCATGAGCAAGAACAAAACTGTACTCTCTAAAAGGAGAAATCAGTCGTTTTCACTGCAGTACTTGGACAATATTCTAGACAGGATTATCTAAGGCAGGTTTTTTACAGGTATTGCCCTAAGACATGGATTACTTTTCAAAAAATCAGCTGCAATGGAGCAGTTCAGTATAGAAGAATAGCAACATAGCGAACGATTAATCAGCGCTGGCTACACAAAATGCCTAAAGTTAGGGTTTTTCAACAGTGAAAACAGTGCAAATAATCGCAAAGCGGGCCACGGCAGCATTGAAGTGAGAAAAGTATTACGCTGCGCGATTTTCACTGGAGATCTCATCCATCAATCCGCTGCAACAACTTTTGTTCTGGTAAATGTTGATAAGCAGACATTTATACCTGCGATCACTTGAAGAGTCGTATAAAAAACAAGATGCTAAAAACCCTATGTGGTAATAAAAATAGCTCGACCAGGATGGAATAAGAAGTCGAACCTGTTATAAAATTGCTGTCAAACCTGGAAGAAAGAGTTCGCTAGAGCTGACAGTTATTGGTTTTGTATAACTGATGATATGTGTCAACGGTAACCAGCATAAGTCACGATAAACGAACAAGGGAGCGAACATCTCAAATCATGGTTTATTTGCAGCATAGTATTCAAGTTTATAGTAAGGTTTTGTAGCGCTGACTCTGTGCAGCCCATACCTTGTTTACTGGCTGAAAATGGGAGTTATAATAATATTCCACTAGACATGACTGAAACACCAGCGGTAACACACAAGTGACGGCGAGTTAAAATTTAAACTGGCACACAAAGTTGCAGCTAGTGGTTGCTGTAGCTTCTTAGCCACTATCTCATCGGTTAAGAGTTTCATTGTAAACTTATATCTAACTGGTACATTTGTGATCACTGTCACATACAGCAGAGGTCTTCCGAATGTCTCATTATCTGAGTCAGTACATTCTCGGAATCTCTCCAACCAAGTTTACCTTCTACGAAGTAAGTCGTCACACTGTTGAGTCCAGTTCCAATTGGACAATTTGGTATCTGTCTGATCTCGATTACTTCAGCGTTGCAGGCCATCTGGCGATCATTGGCAACATAAGCCTTCCATGTAAACGGACCAAGAGAAACAATTGGAATGACATTGACAACCTATTCTAGATCACGATGTGTGATTGGGGAAATTAAATGGTGCAGTCGATCAGATGGGTAGCTGCTTCACTGCTGCAGACGCTGACGTCCTTCTAAAGCACATTGTCATCAGTAAGAACAGTGAAGCAAACAGTACGTGATTTATGATTAACTCTACGAGGAAGTACCGCGCCAATGAGCCCCTCACACAGTACAGAAAAAAGGCGTTAATTTGCTGGTGAGGGACATGAAGATAACTAGGGTCTATGAACCAGCTGGATCGTTCGATTGGCTATCAATTTCTCTTGACATCAGCGGGACACATACACAAAATATTACCCAAGTTACGGGAAGATGGAAGGACTATCTAAATATTACAATCAGTAAGATGTAGTGAACGAAGTCATGCGTAGCTGGCTCTTTACTGGCAATGGTTGACTTAAATCTGAAATGTTCTCATTAGTGGCCACGGGTTTTTAAAACTGTCAAGTGACAAAACTTTGAATACAGCTGAAAAAGGATTCAAACCTACATAAAAATGGTTTCCAACAGTCAGTTAACCATCACATGGAAATTTAGATCTAGAGTGTACATTCAGAAGAGATGATGGTTATGGTATGTGCACATATTTTTTTCAAGCGGAGCACATTCATCATAAACAATGACATTCAGTGTACGACCGATGATATCATTCGAATGAAAGTCAGCACACACATTTTAATGCTAACCGAACTAAAACGTCTTGAAAAATAGCATGCAAAACACTTAGTCCGGATGCAGAAGGGTTCAGCCAAATACTTCAAACCACTTAGCAATCGTAATGAAGAGGTTGGACTGATAACCAAACAATATTCGTAAATGGGCATTCGTAAATGAAAACATGTTTGATGAAAAGCATCCATTGTTTCAACAGCGGCTTAACCATTTTGCAGTGGTGAATTTGTCAAAGTTTTGAGAAAACCTCAATAATTCTCAGAGTTTAAAAAATCCAGCTTGAATGCTTGAATGACCAAGCCACTAACAACAACACATTCAGCAAATCTGCTCAACTAATTGAATTACTACTTCGCCCTTGTCAGATTCGTACTGTCAGCGGGATTTGTGAGTAACTCACAGGTGAATACAACTGACCGTTTGGAAATGTTAATTCAGTTGTGTCAAATATGAGGTCGTTGACGTACTGATAAACACACGTGGTTGGAATTCAACACCCAGCCGTGACAGGGATACATTGCTGACTGACAATTATGGAGGGGAAACCAGAATCTGGTGCTACTTCTTGAAAGGGCCTACTGGAAATACCTATGAGAATGTGAAAGCTGAGAGCAATTTCGACTGTTTTTCAGCCTGTATTTACCAATATATCTCACAGCTTGGCGGTGAAATTTTTACCTGTAGGATCACTCCGCTTGGAAGAATTCTCCTCTTCTTGAAACCGGATGAATCGTTGGTTTTAAGCCGTGTATGTTTTTGGAAGCCTTAGGTCACTGATGACTTGAGATGCGGAACATGGCTGTTAATGATTCTTTGCATGAATCTCTACTTCTTGGCTCGGGATGAAATATTTGAATTACCCATAACTATGGTAATTGAACAGATTACCCAGTTTGATAGGTAGCTCTGTGTACTTTAAGAGAATAAAGAGTTTAAGCACTTCGCAGAGAGCAACTCTGAGCAAAACACACGACACCACCGGCATCTACAAGGAATGTTATTTTGTTTTCTGTGACGCTTGAGGACAGTAGAATTACTAACATTCATAGCGAGGTAGTTAGAATGAGACTGGCTGAAAAGCTTTCCTCCAAGGAGTTGCAAGCTGATTGCACCTAGAGGCAATAACCTATACTTTAAATGACTTATCTCTTCATAAGTATAGTATTTTATTCTTTTAGTGGCTTTCAACCGACAGAACTTATTAGTTTTAGGCAGCAGGTAAATCAAAGCAGAGCAAACAAGTGAAATGGAGATGCAGGAAACAAAATTTTGAACCTACTCAACAGAAGTCTTTCCGGTTAACCGTAAGTTGGGGAAAGTTCTTAGTTTCATCATTATTTTCTTCTCACTTCATACTCGGAATTTCGAAGTTCACTGTTGGAAAGGAGCAATGTTTTGAAGATAACGAAACTCTGTGTTAGTTGAGGAAGGTTCAGTATCGGTTCCATTGTGGTATTTTGAATTTCACTTAGCCGAGGAACAAATTATCTTTACGTAATAGTAGTAAAGGCAAAGCAGAGTACGACAGGCATATTCAGAACTGTATGCGGTTCATTTCAACATGCACCTGTATATTGGGATGAATGAGACTGTACTTAATTAATTGTATTCCATACTGACTTGCAAAGAAATCCAAAGGTTTTCTAATATTTGTAAGATGAAAATATACAAATCGGAAGGAACTGCAATTTCGGCGCTCGAAGTACATTAGGTGGAAGCTTTAATAGTACAGCCTAATAGTTAAACACTATGTCATGAGATGACTTTTTCGAGTTTCCAGTACACAGGCCTCAAATAAATTAGGCCCACTGGAAGACGCTTATTCATAATGTAGACAGTGGATTTCTCGTTTTTTCACCATCTTATTTACCCCTTGACGTCATTTTAATTCTCGTTAGTTTTCTACTGCCTGAATAATCAGCTCAATTTTAGCGCAGGTATGTTGAAAATTGACTGAGTTACAACAGATCGACAGGAAAGTCTGAGAGAGTATGTACTACGGAACTTCCCTTCGGGCAGGAAATCGATTGTTTCTGAAACAAGCACTGGTTTTATTCCAAATCTTGCTTCCTTACCAAAAAAGTATTGACCAAACACACACGAATCAACGGGAGAGTTGAAATAAAACAAGCCGTTTGCCAGGCCGTAAGTGATAGTTCAGTGTACGAATTTGCAGTCAGCATTGGAAAGCTGACGATCACCCATAAAGCCACCTAATCAGCAATTCAACTACGACTTTCTTCTACATGTTTTAGAAGACACCACATGTTTATTTTTCATTCCATCAATGACACGGAACATTTTCACAGAGTCTTATTGATTCACCTTTGTTTATTGCTGTAGGAGACAAATCTGACCTTTCTTGTGCACGTGAGTTCCCCGTACTATTATTTATGGATGGATGGCGTTAGTTACATAGCTTACGTTGACCAAACCAAGCATGCACACACATCTGTGCTTATGCACTTGCTGTATGTGTACGCATGTGGAGCTTCTCAAAGACCACCCGGAAAGTTTTACTTCTTCCTACTTTCATGCGGTTGGTCAGAGGCTGATGAAAAGGTGGGCCACCAGTAGGGTGTCGGAAGAGACTGTACATGCAATAACATTGTTCACGATGGTGGTGCGCTTGTGCACAGGATAAGAAAACCATTTTGTCATATTCGTAACTCCGAAAGTCCAACGGAAAATTTACTATAACCCAATGCATTCCTTCCCGGACTCCTCATAGAATATGGGAACTTGTTGGATAATGTAAGTTGCCCTAATCTCAGAGTTGGATCCTGATATAATAGTCGAATGCATACTACAGAAAGGTACCTCTGAACAACCTCATTGTTTATAGGCACTTGACGTCCGAGAGACTGAGATTTCTAGTTTAATGTTATTGTGAGTTAAGAGGACAGATTTATAGCCACATGTATAAGAAAATTTCGAAGGTAAACTTGAGGTCGTAACAACCTATATGTTGCTTGAAACTAAGAAATATTAAGGTCAGCAAGCTGGTGTGGGAAGCTGATAAACGCTATAGGATACTCATCCTTGAATTTCACTTTACCAACTGCTTTTCAAAAGGGGTACACCGAATGAATGTATTAGGGCACGTCCTTACACTGATCTAAAGGACTGACCGTGGAGGACGACCAAAGTTTTACAACGAAGGCACCCCAATATTGTGATCCATAACCGTTCTTCTGCAACACACCTATCTCCGTTATTAGGATAACACTTTCTTTTTGCTGATGTTTAGAAGTATATAAGAAGAGACGATCGTACAAATGTGAGCTCTCCTCAGAAAGTATACTGAATTAACTATTTCGAACTTGTAGTTCAGCCGTCTCATTGTCTGTTTGTTCGTATCATTTACGGTACCGTTTATACTTGGATGATTTCGTCTATACGAATGACGTAGATACCGAAACGTTGTAGAAATCCGTTTGGGGAGCCAGTCCCGTGAGCGGGAAAACTAAAGTAGCCTGCAACGAGTATGCTTAACGGAAAGAATTGTCAAAATTGCTGAAGCTTCCATCTACTATAGCAAGGTTATGAATGTCACGGTACTTTGATGTTGACGATATTGGTGCAAAATTTACTTACAACGGAAAGATAATAACGTCAGTAAAAATACACACATGAAATGTATATGGCAATGTGAAAAATATAAGTGAATAACAGACTTGGACTTATTATTGTTCTGATAGCACATTAGAAATGACTATTCCGGATCACTGACTGGACCAGTGGAAGCTTGCGGGGTGTTGGAGATGGAAGGGTTGATGTGAATGTAATACTTGACTCTTAATTCCTTTGTTGGTTGAAGCGGTAAAAATCTCGGAGACAAAAGCCTTCTCGCTGTGACTGTGTACCGCTTAGCTCTTGTGAATGAGTCCGGGCACGATGTGTTGTCATTCCCGTTTAAAAACTCTCATAACCTGAACACGTGTAAGAGGGTCTCGTGCCTTTTTGGTTTGATAACGTTCGTGACTATGAGCAAGATAATGTGTGTATGGTGTTGGGTGGGTGCGACAGAGGATGATACAGACACCAGCTGTGTCGGACGAGCTGGACCTGCCAACCCTGTCAAGAACACAATGAATGAACGCAGCTGTTTGTCTGGATAACGTTATCGTTCGGAATGCAAGGTGAAAGGTCACAAAATGCCGAACCGTGGCGAGGTATCAAATACAACATGCCAAAGAGGTTTTTGGTTTTGGCATGGTCAAAAATGTGTCAAAAATATGTCATTTACAAGTATTCGGTCAACAGGACACATACAACGATATGAGGTTTGATACAGGAGGTCGATGAAAAAGATTCATTTTCGAAATAAACTATTGACATTGATAGCGATTAGTTAGAACTAATCCAAGCAGTAAACAAGTCACTTCGTAGGTCAATATTCCTTAGAAACTCTATTGTGAACGATGTGATTGTGTAGTTTATTCATCAACATTTGATATACGACCAAAAGATTTAAGTAGGTCAAGTGGCCACCAAAGAGAGTCTGAATCACATTCGGTTTCAAATTTTTCGTCTGTGATATGGAAATAGCTCTGTCTTCATTACAGTACTGGAAACGAATCTACCTGATCTAATTACGCTTTCCACTGGTAATGACATGCCGTCATAGTCAAACAATAATTATCAGTCAGTTTAAGACAACCATGGATACGTCCTATTTGTTCACTTGATCTTTGGCACAGGGTCTAGTTGGTCTACTTATGTATAAAAATGTTCGACGCAATAGTAACTGATATAGTTCCAAGTACATTGCAAATATCACATAATGATCAAAATGATCATCAGCAAGGAA
Organism: Paragonimus heterotremus; assembly: GCA_013368495.1. NCBI lineage: Eukaryota > Metazoa > Platyhelminthes > Trematoda > Plagiorchiida > Troglotrematidae > Paragonimus > Paragonimus heterotremus. The sequence continues at coordinate 111,003 of LUCH01001242.1, read as the reverse complement.
GGACGCAACAACTGTCTACTATATCCTGGCAGGAATCACTACTGTTCGTGATGTGCGTAAACGCCGCTAGAACTGCAAGTCAACGTGCCCTGAAGCCTTTCAAATGAGTTGGATTAAATGTTCCAGCGCAAAAAATGGACACAAACGATAGTAGATAGCTTTGACGAATAAAAGCCTTAGAATAGTTCCAGCACAGGACTGTGCGACTTAGAATAGGAATGTCGTTTGCCATCCATCTTCTCAAACCTGAACGACCAACGCAAAAGGAAAGCGATCAGTTGCGAGTACATCAAGCGGTGCGAATCCAAAAGAAACGTTCTGCTAAAGTAGGCAGGGAGACTCAATTGCTGTACAGATAGTTAATAATACATATACTGGTTCAACAATCACGCTTTCCGTCTTGTAAATGTTGCCTTAAAAGAGTGAACTCCGACGTATTCAGTTAAACTGAGAACAGTGTTACTGTAAATTGTGGTGGAAAATAGCAAATTATTTGGTTGTAATAGTAGGCTATTAAGAAAGCATAAACGAAAAATCTAATAAACTTTGAACAAAGACAAAAAGAGACAACGTTTTTCTAGCCATGACTTAGAATTCAAAAATTATAATTTCATTGGTAATAGTCTATGGTTACTGGAGAGGCAGTCGGCACGGTGGTCTCATCGGAGAGTTACAAAAGTCCTAATATTGGCTGTGGCAAGTAAACGTACTGCTGATATACTCAACCTTGAGCAATAATGCAGTCAGGTTCTTGTTTTTCGAAACAGGCTGACCGGAAAGTCCATTTGGATGCAAAAGCTCTTATCAACCGAGGGCGATGTGTAATCTAGAATAGAAACAAGACAGATGTCCGATGAAGGAGTAACACGAAAATTGAACTATATCAACGCAAAGTGCCCTTGCTTCTAAAACTGATGGACATTCTGTAGAAAACCAGGTATACACCGATAACTCCTCAGTTAAGAATTCCGAGACAGGTCGATATCTCCGATCGCATTAAACCTGCTAGGCAACATATTAGATTATTGATGGGCTGTAATGAGATCGAAATTCGAGTTTAATGGCATTAACATTAACATTTTGAGTGATGTTTTGATTATTGTTGAATAGTAGAAACTGGGCTTCTGCACATGATCATTCGATCATGTCTGACGTGAAGTGAGTAACATCATTATCATTACGATTGTCTCAAAAACTGTGTTGGGAGTTTAAGTTCTGACCGTTTCAGGGATGTACGTCCAAACAAGAGGAAAGATTAAGCATAACACTTTTTCAGAATGGATTGATGTCACTATTTATGGGAGATCTGTGAATGCATAAGGTTTCGATTGCTATCTAGATTATATTAACAAAAACCTCTATTGCGTATTATTTACCGAAGTCAATTCCCACACCAATCTCTCAAATCGCTAATTCACTTTGTTTTATATGTTCATATGGTCTGACAGCCCAGAAAGAGTTTGTCATCCAGGATGGGACTTTAATCTGATTAAGCGCTTACTTTCGTTCCCGTAGTATCGCTGGACATTATCTTCATAATACAAGTAAAGATAATTTTAGGTTAAAATTATCTCTTTTCTCGAGTCAACCCAGCCCACCAACAAAATCCCAATCCAATGTATAAAATCTTCGTACTATCCACGTTATCGATGCTTGATGATTTCCTGTTTAACATAATTGAAACCCGGAACACAATGCAAGATTTTTGAAACTGAACTTAACAAGGCCTCAGTTATAAATGAAATAATTTCTGATTGCAGGAAGAGCAACCGATTTAAAATTTTCATGCTCAAACGGGCTAAGTTAACAAATCCCGAGCGCACGCGCTAGGAAGTAGGCGCGATGTGAAAACACAAATAAATAGAAGACCCAATGTATATTTCACGAAAGTTACGACAGATCTCGTAAAACGCCATATGATGCTGATAGGCGACAATACCTCGAGAGATTGAGAATCCAACCGCCGAGTGCAAACAAGCCGTAAGTGCGCGTGGGGTTGATAACCTGCATATATTACCAACAGCTAAACAAAAGTAGAATGAAAGGTAGTGAGTACCAAAAATACTCTGTAATTATCACTTGAAATAATGGCCTGATTATAAGTTATGGGCATGGGTTTTTGAAGTACAATTAGGTCATTTCACTGTTCAATTCAGTGTTTACTGTTCAACAGAGTGCTCATCCCTTATACAGTTACACCAAACCGGCTTAACGTAACTCTTTTTTCAGGATTGAAGAAAATTCTGCATTTTGTGTTCATGTCACAACGCTGGTCAAGTGTTTGGGTTTTTCACATAAGAACAGGAAGGATCAAAATGTAAAACATTTCTGTTCAAATCCATGGTCGTTTATCAAAACACACGGATGTTGCGAATAGACACTGTGTAACGATTGCATGCAGAAAGAAGGTAGTATTATATCGATTGAACATTATCCACAATTGATCAAAGCTGTCGCATTCCCGTAGACTTTCCAGTGGGCTCTTCTGGATAAGAAGCAGCAGACTGGAGTTTCGCTCTCATTAGAACTCGTCAGTAGTGCATATCTTTGCCACACAAGAATGTAGTTGTATACAGAGGATGTACGTTAATATGTGACTTTGGATTAAGACGTGAAAAATTAACTGCAAACAGAAATTTACTGAAGCGATGATAGTATTGAAAATTAAAAGAACACATTGAGGTTGACAAAATATGTTATGGAATGTGCAGTATGTCCTGTCAACTTTTTATTGGTCCAGAAGGAAGTTTGAAATCTGGAAATAGGGTAAGAAAATAACGTATCCATTTTGTGAGTAAGAAACTGTTGGTAGAGCACACGAAAATATTACAGACTGATAAAGCGAATTATGAATTATTGGAAAAGTATTATGTCCCCATACAGAATGGAGGGATTTGGTTAGAAAGTAGAAACAGTATAGATACTGAAGGGTGTGGAGGTGTGTGTTTAAATGGAACTCATTAAACTGCTTGACAAGTCGTTGAAAATGCATTATTATTAGTGATTTCAGACCGATCAATAAACACTAACAGTGAGGTCAACGATAACAGGACAGCTATTGTCTCCTCTGGATGTAAACTCTGTTGTCATATATCTTCCGTTTTTACCTACTTATTTTCAAATCTGTATTGGTAGGTAACGGGTTTCCAGTTTAAATAAAAAGTTAATAACTTAGATAAATACTAAATGAACGCGCAATTATCCACCACATACTTAACTCCAGACAACCCAAACACGTCATAGATTGTGCTGTTTATCTGGTCTCTCCTTTAATTAAAGAGCAATTCTTTTGGCCACTTTGTAGATTGTAGACGTATGCACGCTCATTCATCCCGTGTTGATGTATTGTACCGGTTGCAGGGCTATTTAGTTTGTTACTGATAGGTTTCATTACATAATTTTTTAAACAATGGACTAAACCTGATAACATTCAAGGGAGACATATACTTGATAGGTTTGCCTCCGGAATTCGGCGGTATGCCTTGTAGGATTGTGTAGCACATATTACAGAGGAAAAACAATACTTGAGGTCCTATTATTTTTATTGATGTGTAAAACAGTGCTTTGGGGAGTGGAAAAAATAAACTGATTTACGAATTATTTACACTGTTCTGGCGGCACCCGTTATGAGACTGTTTCCACATACATCCGTAGACTTATTTTGTATGTACATCGCCTTGTTTTCTCGTTTAGAGCGATTGCTTTAAGTTGGAACTGCGGATAACTGATTTGACCTGCAACATGGTGATTTAATACTACACTTTAGAACGTTGGTTGAACACTATAATTAAAACATGTTTATTCAGTTTCTGCCAGTGAAGGTGGAAAATGGTCAATGTGGCGAAACACAGGGTCCTATCCCAAACCCCTTCTACGACATAGCTAATAAATATAACCCTGGCCGATGGAGTTGCTAGATGGTTCTTCTGGAACTGAGTAAGCAAAGTATATTGTCAAAACAATGACTGTTTACTCAGATGTTATTGGGTACTCACGAGACTTCGAACGGAATAGTTGTCAAAACGACCAGTTGTTTAGGCTATGATTAGGCTGGTAAGCATTATTCGCTGACATTACGCTCACAGTGAATGAATCAGCCCCAGGCAATGCTTAGCACACATTAGGCGGATAATATTTTACTTTTCATTGAAGTAACAGATGACACTGGCCACATATAGTTACTTGATTCGCTGTCACCAGTGTTAAAATCTGAAGACGCTAACAGGATCTGGCAGGTGATGCGGTTAGTTATCGTATGTAGGCCAATTAACGTTTTGAGATTAACCCCAAACGACAGACGTTTTCAAAGGTAATTTAAGCATCACTGACATTCATTAAAGATGCTGTGTAAAAGGTCTGTCTGAATGAGAAAGCCACGACCTAACCAACTCCCGAATCACCTTACAAACGTTTTAGGACCTGTAATGTGTTTGCGCTCAGTCATTGTGCTCTTGCTGTAGACTGTAAAACAAGAATTGATGGAGTATTTTAGTTTCAGACAAAGTAAAGCGAAAATTTTTGTCCTAAAATTGGAAAAAATCTGATGCATCATCAAAAATTTACAAATTTTAGACTTTCTGTATTAAAAAATATTCACTGCTGTCATGACTTGTTTTTCCTAGCCAGTAGGTCACTGAGAAAAGTGGTTTATGTGGAGTTTATTTGTATACAGTTAATACTAGCGTATCTTTATGATGTACTTACTCATCCGCGATATTGATCTCCATCACTTGAAAAAACTACCTTCAGACCAGAGTAAAGGCGCACGTTCAATGCCAACTTCTGCGTAGTTTGATATTGTATGCCCAGGGCCGCTAAGTGGGTCTGTCAGTCCTCCACATATTCAGTGCGCTTTTGTTAGGCCTCAATAATACCGTATCAAAAGCAATGTAAAACAAAGTGTCATGTATAAAGCCCTCCCAAATATTTGGAAGTGGATTGAGAAAATTCGTATATTACCATTTATTGGTTCGTTGCTATCCCGTTTCTCTCTGATTTGTTAGCGAAGCAAATGTTTGAAGCCAAAGTTTGTTGGGCCTCCGGCCAAATTTAGCAGATTATTTCATTTCAAAGTATCGTCTACAATGCATTAAACGCCTAGATCTCCTCGCAGCACATACTGTCATCATATCTGATGTTGACCGAGAAAAGTGTGTGAGATGTCGTATGTACTGAATTTTCTTATCGTCCTAGTTTCATTGTGCAAACTGTCAGCGACTCTGTGCAAATTTCACTTTGGAACAATTGTTTCTGTTACCCTCACGGCCTACCTCACCTTGGTTTCACGAAGGACAAACAGCGTGCGTTAAAACACATCTACAGATCATAGGTCTAATCGTAGTTCATTAGCTTTCCAAGAGGCCACTGTTAACTTCCACTGAATTGGCTTCCCATCAGAAGACATTATACTTTCATACACCCACCGAATTACACGCAGTTGTGCTGGCCGTTAACGTCTGAAAATTTAAATTCTAATGAATGTCTGAGAGGGTGTTGCATACACGTCTGTCAAGACAAAGGAACCACACATTTATTCCGACTTAACTCAAACCTATAACACTGAAATCGTCTGCTTACTGCGGCCACAAAACAATGATGAAGCGGGAGAAAACGTTAATCCGTTCGAAATAAACCTCTGTGATATGTGGTTGCACTGATACTCTTATAGCAGCCTCGTGGTCTTATCAAAAATTAGAATGATGAAGGCCAACACTGAGGTTACTCTTAAGTATCGCTAGCTGTTTTAATCGATGTGTTTAGTGTTGGCATTAATAACCATATAATGGTTTAAAGGATTCAGCTGCAAAATAATGTGTGATGACGGGATTCAAACCGGAACCAAAATATCACTTACCTATTTTATTGTATAAGCTACAAGATCACAATCGAATGGGGGTGCAGGGCGCTCTCATGCCGTCCATAACGGAACTTCCGGGAGCTCATGCTATTCATGCAGATTACACAGCATTATGGGGTTTGCACAACAAGTCTACATTGCTTAATTGGGTTCCCCTTAAATCGAACTTGTCGTGGAGTGTGACGTTTCAAGGGTAGACCAGTTGAGATAATCACATTCAGTGCCTGTACCCGCAAAGTACCAACATCGCCTATGTTCTACCGTTCTTATGATTTTTGAGCTTGCGCACCTTGGTGGAACTACTGCTGTTCATTTATGCGGGATATAGGACATTAGAAGGAGTATTACACAACTTGAGAATTTTGGTCGAATTTCATTACACGACCGACTGACGAACTTGGAATAAATCAGGTTGTAGTGGTATCAAAAACCAAAGTCCGCTTCACTATATGTCACGGACAGTCACCCACCATTTCACGTAGCTGCTAATCAATAGTCCACTTGAAGTATTTTGAAGTAAGTGGGTTTTATCCATCATCTCCCTAATTTGGTCTACACGCGTTCTTTTGAAAGTGTGAAATTTTACTGTTGGATATTTTATGTAACGCGATAAAACTCAGTGTCAACTCCCGAAAATTGGTTGAATGTTGTGTTGGCCGCTCCTCGGAGATTATACTGTTAGTACTTATTTGACAAATCTTCGTGTAACCAAATAAAGACATTAATGTTTCACCATGTGAGCCCTACTATAAGGTATAGTTCATAAAATTTTCAGTGCGCTCATCTTTTCTTCTGTTCGTGTTTTTAAGAAAGTGTGCAGATGTTATATTTTTCGATTCACGACGTTCATTGACATTGGGAAAATCTCATTTTACGGTTCGAGAGGTACGCGTTTGGAACTTGATACGGATAACCATAGATGTTGACGCATATTGTTATTTTTCTATGATAAATTAAGATGACCAAATTTTGTGCCCACAAAAATTATTACTTTGAAAATATATTAAGGAGATTTTACTGCTCCGCATAAAAGTGACTGAAACACATTCTCAAATGGGATTAACCTACAGTCGTGTTTGATAAACGCCGGCCAACATCTTGAATAATCCATGGACTCCGCGGCATTGCTCTTGTGAAATTAATAAGACTATTAAGAAAAGCTGCACAGAAGTGTATGAAGGATAGCAGTTCCAACTCCTTAAGAATAAATAGGTTAGTAAATTTCAATGGTGGGGTGGACGAAATAGTGCTGCCTAAACCTAAACCAAACAACTTATGTGAAATGATTGGCAACCGAGCCTGGTATAATGGACAACCATCCAACAAGGACTAGAGCCTCATAATCATTTAGGACATGCGATGATCCGGGGTATAATCTGCAACTGATTAAGGTTTATCATTCAAATGGATTACTTTGGGTGATACATTACACAATGTGATCGGATAAGTTTAAAGGGATGTGTATTTTAGAGCAAGACTTTATCTGCAATCAAAGGTATAAACAATGCAAACAATCCAAATGGGGTAGTGTTACTGGTATAACTGTTCAACAGAGTGGAAAGGTCTTACAGGATGGAAGAGGTTTATTTTGTTGCAAGCTATGTCAATTTAACAAAAAGTAATCTGGTATATTTCGCAAGAGGATTCTCGGAGTACGCTGAACACCACGTTAAGTACCAATTACATCTAACCGAGTTAGAAAATTCAGCGGTTTTGACTTTCTAACGGACAGCCGTCAGAATCGTAGGTCCAAATAGAAGGGAACGAAGTTGTGTGACAAAAGGACAACAGTGTTAATCTGGATGCTGACACTCATTAAGTTTAACTAAGAGTTAGTGCTCTTTGTGCCATACTCACGGCTCGAGCGAAGTCATTCAACTCGCCATTTGTAAAGTTTGAAAAATGTGTGAAGGCAAAAAGTCGAAGATACTCAGCTGTACACAAAATCCGCATCTATAAACGTACTTTAGCCTATCCCTACCAAAAAAAATGAAATAAAATTACAGGCATTTACTAAGATCAGAATTTGAATTATACCTGCCATTCTTTCGAGCTAGTCATTTTGAACAATGTTCCACCGATCTAATTTTTGGCAGGACCGAATAAGCATATACACAGGCCCAGTCATATTCGGTTGTAATGAGCACTGTTAGGTTGTGAACAGTTGCACGCAGTATTGTAGTGGACAGCTAGTTTGACCTAGTTGAGTTTCATTACCACCACGCTGCAAGGCAGTCAGTGACAATCAATGAAACCAACCGTTTTTTGAAAGACCTATCTGAACCCCTTGTTGGGTATCTGCAAATGCTTATTTATTTGCAAGTCAGCCATAAATATTCAGCTGATCGATTTCATCCTGTGAGCGAAAAGGAAGAATGAGGGCTAATAAGGGTAATTTTCAGGTTGTTCCCTTGGTTGAGAGCAGACAAAATAGTCATCTTGTCAGCCTTAATCAATAATCACGCTAGCAGCACTTCCAGGTCAGGTTGAAAGTATAGAACTTGTGAAAATGACCCAGTAACGTAGGACGTCGTTGGGCTAAAGTGAACCGGAATTTCGTACCCAAACTGAAGGGGAAATTTTATTGCAATGATTCTGAAAGCAATTCAGGTTGTAGGTTTTGTGTTAGCAGGTGAATTTGCTGTGAGGTTTGTTATAATTAACTGTCATATTCTGGTTAATTTTCTTTATTATGTGGTGGTTTCTAAATATATTCAAAATTATTTGTCATGTGTTCAAGTGTACAGACTTCAAACAGCACGTTTCCACCACACTAGAATTGAGAGTGACAGCTGAACTATGTGTGTGTCTGTTTGTTTCAAATGGGTTGTTTACCGGACGATTCTACAACCTGCTCAAATGAGACACAATCTTATAAGTTCAGGAATTTAAGCTAATTTTGGCTAGTAACTTAAACCGCAGGTTTTTACTTGGAAGGTGTTGTATCTGTAGAGCTACAACCCTATTATTAAAACCTGCGTCTCAAACTTGGTCTTGGCTGCTCGCCAATCCTATTACGTCTCGTCGAATTCATCAACAGATAGCCTATCAATAGGGTGTATCAGTGTGATTTTGTAACTTACGTCATAGAACACACAAGATACATTAGTCATTTCGTTGTCCCGCAATCAGCCACTGCACAGAAGTTTGTAATCAGATCACATCTAACTTTTCAAATCTATCAGTGGTACTACGACATGTGTGTTTGTTTCTTCTAAACGTTCTGCTCCCACAAGCACAGCATTCATCACATTATACATTTTTTACTGACCTGTAATTTCTGGAGAAGTGTATCCATTCTCTGTAGGTACAACTACAAAATTCTTCAATTTTTACCCATGTAAACATTCCGAAATAACTAACTAGACGCACAGTGATGGTTTTCACAATTATAGCGTCTGTCCTTTGGTTAAAAGAATCAGTAGATTAGGACATCAGCTCTCAGAGAACCCTACTACCGGCTTACTATATCAAACAGAGGAGGGTTTGAGAGTGACGTCTTTAAATTTACTTAAAACTACATACCTTTTGCGGTGACTGTGTGAACTTAAAACATTGCCATTTTTTCCCACCAAGAGAAAACATAGTTGGACCTGAAGAGACCCGCGTTGTTACGTTTCGTGATTTTCTAAAACCTATTGGATAAATCGTTCCGGTACTGATTGTTTCACCATGCAAACAGAAGGTCTCGGTCAACAAATGTTGCATCCTCAGTAGTTTGATCACTTCCTAAGGTAGAATGGAGTGTTAGAATTGCCATGTTTGCCACGCAAACACTACTTATAATTATTATTGCACATCTGAAAAAATCTGTTCATTAACAGAAAACCAAATGCACACAACCTTACCGCATGAGGTTAGGACGACGTGACTTTCGTGTTGCAGTGGCAGCCAGCCACAACACGACCTTAAACGTGCATGCACACACATCCCATTGCAGTCTTGCAACCGCATGCTGTGTCGCTAGACCCATGTTTTGATAAATGAAATCTGATTGGTGGCTGGGTCGGGTTTGAATGCGTGCTAACCAATTGACTGCCAGGACACCCTGACTTAAACGTGCTGATGACACAAAGGTTTTAACATGCAGTTAGATTTATCAGTCATCTGTCAGTCCGTTTGTGGGCACCTATCGTTTGTAATTGCCATCAGAGCAATCACTTGAAAAATGACAAAAAACAGGTGAAATCCTTCTGCAGTGCATAGAAATGAACCATTTTTTTCTACACCGGATGCCATTAAATTGGGTGTCAATCCTCATTCTTGGAAGCGTGGTGTTTGTGAGTACCATCTGCGCGAACAAAGGAAGCAAGCAAGGTGACAATCAAACAAAGAAACTCAACAAAGTATGGGCGGTTTTACCAGATAATATACAGACGTTTGCCTTTGCGCCCGTTGATGCCGATGTGATAAACCATCAAAAAGAATGGGATAGTAAACGACCGATTGTTCGGCGTGAAATATCTCGCAGATCCAGGTTTTACCTTAAGCGACCGGAAGAACTTAAAATTCCCGATGCTTCCATTGGTTTCACCATGTCACGTCGCTCAACGCCACAAGTGCGGCTAATTCAAACTGCCAGAAATCTTTGTCCCTCCGGATGTAAATGTAGCTATCTCGAAGTGGATTGTAGGCACGGGAATTTTAAAGAAATACCGAAAAATATACCGCTGCACACAGAAAGACTGTGAGTTTAAACAATTTTGTACCTGAAAACTAGCTTCTAAAGGTTAAACTTTTTATCACTAATCTATAATCTAACTGCATATAGGATGAAAAGTTTTATTTGATAAAATCCGTTTAATCGCTCAAACGGTTAGAGCTTGATCAGCCAGTTCTAAAAGTTGCGTGTGAATCTGGGCACACCAATGAAGATGAGATCACGATTGATGTGGTTTTGCCGAAGAATTACGGAAGCAGTAACCCTTCAATTATGGAGACTTTTAAATTTTACCCTGTGTGATATGAACGTAAACATATATGTTGTTGCAAAATGGATAAAACTTTAGACGTTTATGATGAGAATATGATGTTTGTGAACGGTTTTATTAGTAAAATATCAAACAAACTAACCTGACAACTATTGTAGTGCGCCAGCCGGGTAAAGCAAGCTCACAAACAGTACTGCCTAGTTTTCATTACCCAGTCTCTTGTTTGGTCTATGTCTGTATGACAAAGACAGTTTAGTATGATTTCCAGTAAGATCAGTATGGCGTTTTAATTCATCAGTGAAAGTTAACTTTACGATTAGAATGAGAGGTTTGGTCAACCAATTCCCGTTGTGCCACTTTACAAACTTTATGTGTGGTTCATGTTTCACCACCGGCAACTTAACTCTAATAACATGTTGATATGAACGCACTGGAATGTCTTGCAGTTTTGCGGCGTCGCAGGCGAAATCGACCGTCTTAGTCATCACAAATCGTTTTGAGGTTTTTAGCGGACACTTCACTACTGAATAAATTGCGCGATAATTTAACTTCACATACCCAGCTACCATGGAGTTGTAGTGCTTGAACCGGACTATGAAGGGCACTATAATCGGGAGTTTAACCTTCACTACCGTTGGCCAAAAACCATAAAATATAAATCGTGTTTCTCGTCATTTTTGTGACCCCCTGCCTGCTTGATCCTCCTGGAAGATCTATGTTTAGGTTGTAATTTACATGTATCTGGTAAGGCTTTGGTGAACCTGTTTTAAAAGGTACTGCTTCATCTCATTAGCTAACGTTAAATGCCCATAGGGGAAAATGGAAAATGGTTCACACAAAACGACCATTTATAAATAACTGTATGATTCAACCAGATAAGTGAATCTTCCTTGCTAGAAAAGATACATATTGTATTCAAATAAGGCATATGATCGTTAGAAAGAGGAGAGAAGTACTCCGAAATGTTATAAACGTTTCTCGGATGTATCCAGGGACTCCAGTGAGTAAACAAGTTCTGGGTGTGTCATCTTCAGGTCATAATCAAATCAGTGAATATTAGAGCAGTTGTCCAGCGAAGGCTGTTTGTAATCCAATTCAGTGTGAAACTAATGCCATTTGAGGATTACGAACATGAGTACGGTGGTGTTTCGTCACTGGCTCTAAAGACGATGGGGACATAGCAAACTGAGCACCAATGTTTGTTGTATTGTATCTGGCCTGGAGATAACGCGCAAAACGAACTTATTCATCACATTTTGGCTTAGGAGTATAGTATAAATAAACTACAGAATGTTTGCCATAAATTTTGTCACGTGTGTGGGTTAGGTTTTATGATCACTGGTGCTGTTAATCCTACAGCAACCATTCTTTTTTTTCAAAGACTGCCAACAGATCGACGACAAACTCCTGCTACGCTTTTGCAAGAGCACCAATGTTAGCCTAGTAGAGTATAGATTACGTTGCATGACAGAATGGTAGAGAAAACGGTGGGTTGGATAGCTGTGGCGTGAATGTTAAGTTGGAAAATACGACTTATATTGAGCCAGTAGCTCCGTATATCCATATGTAACACTATGAACAGAAACGTATGTATATCTAATATATCGATTTCATAATCAACCTATGTAATGCCTGCACTGTGATATATTTCCAAAAGAGTGGAATGAAAATGATAGAATTGACAGTACTGACGTCGAGAATGTTCCACACAATGTTTTTTTAAATGCAAACTGCTCAGTCCACCCCTTCCTCTGTATTCAGATACTCAATCTGGTTGAATAACGATCGAACGTATAACTTTAAGATTGACTACAAACAACAGTTCAGTAGGCCACTGACACAAGTCTCATCCATTTATTGATTAATAGGCACTCGGTCATGATTAACGGAATCTTGTCCGTATTGGAAAGTGGATGGCGATGCAGGTTTACTCGTTCAATCAGTAGATGTATCTTCTCTCTTAAACTGTTGTCAGCTATTTGTCGTTTGTTAAATTAGCTAATCTGCGCATGTCTTCATTCACCACGTGTTCATTCGCAGTTTGGCCGGTGTGTTTGTGCGTGGGAAATACACGTGTCAATCATGTTTGATCAGGTCTTAATTGGATTATTACATTGAAGCCTGTGGCTTTATTCAATAGGGCTTTGTAATGTATTCGGTCTATTCTATATACTAGCCCCCATACTCGCACATCTAGTACTTAGCCTATACTGGTAGACACCTAGAGCATCTTGTCAAATCGGATGCGCAAAAATCCCTGGGAGGTCACGTCTAAATGTGCATGCTCAGTATGTTGCCATCAACAGAAAAATGTGTAGATTCGATGAAAAATTAGCCACACAGAAAGCTGCTAATAAATCAAAGAGATATTATCAACAGTTTTATCTTATCACAATGAGATAATACACAAATGACCGAAATTATTTGGGAGCGAATTAAAGTCAAAAGGAGACTTTCCAAATAGTATGTGAATTAGAGTATGCACGTGCCTGTTGATACTGTCCCGCTTATTGGTTTTCTTTCCGTTGTGTATCTTCACTTGGAAGAAAATAAGTATATTGTTCAGCATGTTTTCTGACGAATGTTTACGTTCGCACCTAGCTGATATCCTTCGAAGTCGAAGGGGTCCAGAAGTAGACTATGCTGCACCAGCGAGAATAAAAACGGACAAAATGCTAACGGAAACCATTTTAACATACCCGGTCGCGTTAAAGTAATTTATATTTTCAAATAATTCGCAAACCGTCAGTTCTTGCTATTGCTATCGATAATGATGGCGAAAGAGTGTACATTTTATAACTTCTTCTAAGTAGGTTTGAGTCATTAGGGTTTTCTGTACTGGTTCTGAGAGCCGGCTGGTCACAGTATTGGAATGAATATTTTCTAGTTTATGTGACATTGATCATCTGTCCAACGGACGGCTGATAATCATGGATACTTTTGTTTCCTTCGAAAGATGTATTCCTACAGATCCATTCTTACTTGCACATGGGTGTGTGTGAAGATTTGTGAACATGATAAATACTACTAAACAGTTTGACCTACTGGAAATTAAACAGAGCAATCAGAAGAATTTGTAATGTTCTACGTTCACTTTATTCAACGTGCCTTGCTATATTTAGTCAGTGTCTTACCAAATCACAACTTGTGCGGTTTGCCGCAAATGACGATAACCAGGTAATATATTCGATTGTTGGTCTACTTCTAAGATTTGTTACCCATAAAATTATTCGACGGTTACCAACCAGTTTGTGTCGGAAACGTGGCTGCTATGTGACCCTTCACAACAACAAATTCCGATGCTAAGTCCACAGGCCACCAACTGCTTGTCAATCATCGTGAGGGTCAAGAAGTCAGAGATTTGGAATGTCTGTAACAAAAGTTGGAGTTTCCGATGATCGAGTTTCTAGGTTCACAAACGACGGGTTAGTTTCATCAATTATTTTTGTGTGAAACCGAAACCGACAACTACTGAACACTCCAAAATCGTTCAATTCGAATCGACAACCTATCTGGTTAATTACTGAAAATCAAAAAATGCTTGCACAATGTATATGTGATACACATTATATACATGGACCTCTATAAAAAAAATATTAACTTTTCTTCGGGGGATAAGAAGTAACTGCGGCGTATTTAGCGTGTTAACCAAACTTATTTGAGAAATTCGAATTGTCCGACGATGACAAGAATTAGCAGTTATTCTTGCATTGGGCGAAAAACTAAAGATATTGATTAAGATGTCCTAAGTATCTTCAGAAGCTGGATTTTCTATGACTGAAGTGTGTGGTCTTTCCACTCATTCTCGCGCACCCTCTCAACAACTCCAAAGTGCCACTTCACATCAGAGAATCTTGAGGTTTATAAGTGCATGTTATTCCGTCTAAAAGAAAATCCAGTGAGTCATAGACACTATTGTACTAAACCACTTGGACGGAGGTTGCAAACCGATCGTACAGAATAACGGCAAGAAAAGTAGAGTTTATTCCACGTTTATGAATGTTGGCAACATATCTCACGTTGATCACATAAATTACTTACCCTCGGACTTGTTGAAGAGCTGTAGGACATATCCTATCCAACAATTGTTGTGTCTCTGACAAGCAATGACAAAATAAAGGCTATACTGGAAGAATGGTTAAATCAGTGGTCGGTAGATTAGGAACTACATTCCCATTTTCCGTTATAAGGACTCATCTTGTAACATGAGTAATTTGAGTCTAACTGACGGAAACGTAAATCAGCTTGACTAATGAAGGCACCTAGCTGTAAAATTGAGTTTCACTCCGTAATATATAATCTCAATACATGGCCACTTTTTAGATTACGCATAATAATCACAATTACATTGCTTTCCAATACACACAGTCTTGTTCGCTGAAGCTCTTTACTGGCGCCTTCTTCTCTTACTCTATACATTTGTCTCGGTTAGAACGTTTCTCCACGAAGGAACACATGCTTATATACGTCTTCTAACATTGAGCCACTCCTCCGAAATCCTCATAATTATATTTTGGCTTGGAGTTAAAAATTCCTTTGTGAGAGACAGACAGTTCCTAAGGTTTATGGGCAGTCGTGACAGAGGCAGGTCAAATGATTAGAGAAATCAAAAGTTGGCTTTTGTTGGAAGTGACACTAGCAGAAAAACTAAGGTTGTAGTCTACGAAGAATCTTCCAAATAATAACGCAAGATAACCGAATGCCGGATTTTGGTAGATTTGATCAAATACGGTAAGATGGTGGACATTGCTTTGACATGACAATGTTGAGACAAAGAATAACAGCGGGGTGAATGAAGAAGACCTGCAAAACAACCCACTTGATGCTGAGTTAGTTAGTACAAAAACCATTTGAGGGTAGCTGTTGGTCTGTGTTGGTCATCTTGTGTCAAAGAAGACGCAGACTATTTGCCTTCTCCGTTACTGGGTTGTCTTGAGGTATCACCTGGACGTAAAGAGATGGGAAACCACCTCAGTTTTTTCAGTAGACGGCATGCACATCGGCGACCCTCCCCTGAAACCGGTTTTAGCTGCGACTGTACGTGAAGGACCTTAGGTATCGAATGTTTTACGTAGCGGATTTTCGCTCCGAATCCTCGTGCTAGTAGATGAGGGAACTTGATATGATTTATCAATACCGTTCAACTGTAAGAATTTTGTGGGCACATTTCTATAGAACTGGAGTCTGGAGGGAAGGCGGCTGGCAACACTAGCAACAACTACCTGACATGTTCTACTAAAAGAATCAGTTTTTGGTTTGGCAATCTTTTACGAAGATTAGACTGAATAACAAGTCCAGAGAATCGTTGTTCTACTGGTAAGCACTACGTTCAGTTCTAAAATAATGTGGTTTACAAATAGATCATGTTAATTTTAGGGCTACACTGGTGGTTTTAACTTATGTGTTCATCAGAGACTTGAGGACAGTTGTGGTTAAATTTGATAATTTAAAATGTGCTCGTAAAAACTAGTCGCTCAACCATTAGGGTACACTTTTAGTGAGAAATTATAATAAGAAATCAAATTTAAGACGTCATGCTCAATGGGGTTACATTCTGCTTAGCATCGCTAGCTTGTTTTGCTGAGCCGTACTCAACCTTCTCAGAAATCGTCGTCCTTCCGAGTACTGCCGTAACTAATTTACAGTAATGGAGGATAATCATCAGATTTTGGTAGATTATTTAAGCAAACACACTCCCCAGAACCTCACTCTTTCTTATCAAATGACTTTTCAGTTCGAAACCACTCTTTTGATGTAAATCTCCTCACACAGTTCGAAGGCCCAAGGTTGTACGATGTGTCCCATAAGATATAGCAGCAGGAGTGAGTGACATTCACGTCATTGACTAGATGAGCATGTTTGTAAACGGGTTAAACAACTGGCACGTTAATGCGTTGAACAAACTGCACAACCGGCACTGGATCAACAGTCAGTTTCATTGACTGTGCAATATGTTGTGAACGCAAAACACTAAGCCAATGCTATCGAAGTCTTTTGAATCGTCTGTACAGCCAGCAATAACAACCTGTTACGTTTTTCAAGGGTCCATCTTACGAAAACACTGCAATCCACTGTCTGTAGGCCTCATTAATAGGCTGTTAGCTATCCTTCGGCCTGATAGCAAAATTCGACTGAAACGGTGCGCGTATGTGCACCACCAACGGTTTTTGCTTTGTGTAATTTCATTTTGTTACCCACTGGTGAACAGCATAATTTTGCCGCGTACATAATTTTAACTACAACATGCACTTGCAAAGCTGTAGCAAAATAATACTAAAACCATTACTTAAATTTAGGCTGACCACCTTTTTCGGGAAACTGTTAAGCTAGCTTAGACCGGTGTGAACAACTGCAGCTTCCGAACAACAGCTGTCGTCGTGGTTGTTTCGGCAAGAAGCAACAGACAGTTTTACAAAGGTTGTGAACTTTTACAAACAAACAAATCTGAGTTTTCGGACCACCCAATTTGTTGTGTTAATACAATAATGTTTCTTTTGAAAGTTAGGTACTTCCGTCCCAAATCTGTAGTCAGTTGTTTTTTGTCGAAGAAGTAAATCGCATCTCGGAACGCAAATTAAATGAGACAACTCACACAAAAAGGGTATTTTCTGTGTGTTCTTATTTGAAGATCATCACTGGATAGTGACGACCGGCGGTCATTAAATGTTGACATACTGAGTGACGAAAAATCCTCTCCGGTTATCGGGAGGGCAGCATAGGAATCTAAACTGGCCAAAAGATTGTTGGTCTGAACAAAGTTCCTTTTCTCAACACAACTGACAGAGATATCACTCTTTTGGAATTCAGAATACTGGAAGTATCATACTTTCACTTTATGTCCAACATCGAATGCTCCGTCTGAAGAAAACAGCCCGTTTACCTATAAATCTGCCAAAGTAAAGTGACTTGAAAGAGACTAGCTTTTTCGTTGTTATGAAAATATTCATAAGATAACTAGGCTTATTCTCAAAACTGTTCTGTTTCCCTTGTTAAAGAGCATCTTGCATTTCGCAAACCATCTGAAACGGTAACATGGAAGTCTATATGGGACCAAATATTCGTGGACATTGTTGCCAAAGATTGAACTTTACAAACTGTAGTGTTTTTTCACACAAACTTGTGTTGTGAGCTTTCACCCCTAAGCAAACTCTGTCTCTGTTCACTAACTACACAGCAGTACGTTTTGAGAGTTATTTTGACCACCTACTCATCTTAACGTTCATACACGTGAAGCTTGTGTACAGAAATTGTACACCGTGGCACTAAAGATGAGTTGAAATGGAGCAACAATGTCGATGACTTCTACCAGGCTCAAACTTGATGGCAGTTATCCAAGTTAACTCATTTCACCCATTTTTCTAGAAACAATGACCAGAAGTCAGACGAATATTTATCCATTACAGTTTGTAATATTTCACGGAAAGAATAATCGAGTTGTTTTGTTGATAAATTTGCTGCTTCCTCTTCATGCGTTGGATAACACTGTTAATGAGTAACTCGAGTTGTTGCAGGTTGGAACAGCCGGTAAAAGTAAATGAACGGCACGGACAGGGAAGAAAAGTTTAAGGATGCATTTCAGGTAGCTAAAGCATATTATCAGAAACCACTGATGGTAAATGACGTACGGAGATAATTTTGTGCTAAGGTTTATACCGTTGTTGGGTCACGCGTAGACCATACGGCTGTGTTGGGAGCATGTTAGAAGCATACTTGCAAAGGGTACGAGTTGACACACATTATGACGGACGAGAACGTTTTGTCCCCAGGAGGTAAATAACAATTGATAAATTTGTCTAGGAAAACCTGCACTCCCACATTGCTACCTTCTAACAGGTGTGTTTCTAATCATAACAAGCTAGTTGCCTGGATATACATTCAGATCCTCCAAACCCCCTGTCGGCCTGTCTTGACCTCTGCAGTTCGTCCTCCATTTGGAACCTTACGGTTTTCGTTCACAGAACGGAACAATGACGTTAACGACAGTTGTCAACGTGTTGTTATCCGGTCTGACCGGTGCTGAGTGGTCTATCACATTTGTTCACATAGTGACTGCAGTGTTTCGCTTTGTTGTGACCTCCCGACATCATGGACAGATAAAGGTAAAACTGCGCAGGAGCTGATTGGGTGCATACACGTACCAGCAAGCTGTAGTGTGCTGAACAGACTTGCAAAGTTGACTATGGGAAAGATAGAACAACGGTTAATCGTTTATCTTCCTTACTGTCAGTTACATTTTATGACTGGGTCAAAGGTCAAAATATAGTAAGAGCTGAATTGACGGTATATCATTCTTGCGTGTGGTTATCAGTAGATTGTAATAACCCTTGATTAAGAAAAGGAAGTCGAATGAGGGAAGAAGAAAGTCTGATAATAAATCTAGCTTGTTAATTCTAATCACAGTGCTAAAACACTAATAGCAGACCTCAAAACGCTGAATGAAAAGCTGAATCAAGGTTACTGTTGTATACCCACCGCAACTGCAAGCCAAAATTTTAAATTCTGAAATAATCTGGGCAATGCGAACTGAGATGAACACTGCAGAAAAGAAGGGATAACATAGTTGGATGTTTTTTTTACTAAGACATGTTCAATACAGGTATCAGTGAAAACGTCCATCTGCATGTACTTGACATCCAAACTTTCACTCAAGAATTGAGTAACACTTAGGAATTCATGTGAATGCGACCGCACTACCCTGCTATGTCTGACGTTTAGAAGGGAGGCTTTCAGTTACCGTTAGACTCAGTGTCTGTCAATATGGTGTGTGATACAAAATACTTATAGTTATTTGACTAAACCACGTTTTAGTCAAATGTTGATGACCACTAGCAGTAAACTTAGACCAACCCTTTTAAACCACAAGATGGTTTTAAGAACCCGAATATCGACAAACTAAGGCTAATCCGAGTCTATTTGTTTTGGTTTTGCTGTAGATCATGGGTTACTCCGTCTGACGGACCTCTGAAATTTCAGCCATTACGGAAAGAAACCAGTAATTTTTGCAGTGGACACTCGCACGTTCAAATCTCTCGGCCATCGACTTAGTTTCTGACCATTCTCTTTAGTAAGAAATAATCGGTGAGCAAACCGGCCACTGAGTTCGTATTGCGAGCCGCAGTTACTGTCCGTTTGACTGCTAGCTCAATGAGCGTTTATAAAACCATTCTCGTATTGACACTGCCGCCGAATGTGTTATCAACCATCTGTTTCAATAGACTATCTTTACGTAACTAACCTCTTTGATGTTAGACACTGTTCTCTGATCATTAACAAGGACGGTCTGCTGACATGCATTGCAAACGTGTATATGCAGCTTTTGATGGAAAATATATCTTATGTTCTGTTAGCAATATCTTGCACTTCTCTCCAGAGTTAAATTCAATTGGACGTTGTTAATAATTCCTTCCAAACTACTTGTATCATTTTAGAAAGTTCGGTTCCAACGAGTATTTGTGCAAGCTGAACCATATTAATTCTACCGTTCGGATTAATTTATATATTCTGATGGGCTGTCCTCATGACCTTTCAAGAAAGCCCCCATGCTACGAACACAAAGTGTTTTCCGAAAAGTGGATTTCTGAATCACCTAATAATTAACATTGGCGTTTATGAATCTCACTGCATCAAATTGTTCAAACATCTCGTGTGGATCGAAAACTGCATTTGTCCGGAAAAACTTTTTGATTGAATTGAGGGCGGGTTCATTCAGATAGGTTATAAATAAAATTGTGAATGTCGTGACATTTTGTTGTAAAATTTTCAAGAGTTAAACAACCACCTCTCGCTAGGTTGGAGCTCAGTTTGACACATAACTGACTGACGGATCTAAACATGGCTATTTCTTCTCATTCCACTTGGTCTGTTAGTTTTGTGACAAGGGCATTCAAATGACCAGCTGTTTTAATGTTTGAAAGGGTTTATATGTTGCTGAAGGTAGAAGCAAATTAACAAACATGTAGAGCCCTTCTTAAGATACCTTGTAAGTTATGCTCCACATCTATTTGTTGACAATCTGTCTGTGTCACTAGGCTTATGACTTTGTAATGGGTGGCCATACGACTGCCCAAATTTGCGTTTAGGAAATTGTTTTAGCGTAACCTATTCGCTACCTTAGTTACGCTGACTGAACATTGTAAAACGGACTTTACGGAACAAACAGAGGACTTATAAAACCCAATCAGACTTGTGAGTGGGTAAAAGGCAAGTGAGCATCATTCAGGGAATCAGTAGAACGTGTTACGTACTTGAATGTCAGAACGACAAGTGATCTTGTAACATCCTTTTGAAAATTCATCATCAACCTTTCATGACCTATTGTGGTTCGCTGGTGTTGAAATCTGGGATGTGATATAAACATCCTCGTTGATTAGGGGAAGCTTATTGTATATACTGAAATAGATGGCAAAAACCGTTACCAACAAATAGGTATAACAAAGGACTCCCCGATTCAAGATAGGAAGTCGCGAAAACCCCGCAGTACAACGGAATACAAGCAATACTGAAACAAGAAGTGTTGAGCTAAAATGCGCCAAACCAGATTAAAGTGTAGCGCTTTCAATACTCTGTACTGTTACGTACGTTTCTATTTATCTTCAACCTAAAAACCTCTATGGAGAAGCGATAACAATCAGTGATAATACAAGTGTTCAATTGTGGTGTGTAATTATGCATTAAAAAACATAGCGGTGTCACTAGACTCAATAGCTCCGCTGTTCTCTGAATGATTGTTTAAGTTAAATCAATGAGAACAGTGCTTCAGGTTATAAATTTTCATCCTTCAGTGAAACAAGTCAGATGCACAAATTTTGTGGAAACCTATTACGCTTCCCATCATTTCATATAAAACTCATATGCTGGACGTTGAAATAATGTCAGAAACTGTTACAATAAACATTCAGTGCTAACACTTTTAGCAAAATGTTTTTAAAACTTTCTTGAAAACAATTTTGCGGAAATAAAACTGATTTTATTTGGGGCACTATAAAGGAACGCAGCTAATTATGCACTGTTTTATGCGGTAGGCAACTGAGTTAACAGCGACAAACTGGTACACTTCCAGTCAATCTAACTGTTTCAAGGTCAGTTTAATTTTGACTAAAAGTGCGCAAGTTTGTTCTGAGGTAGCTGGAACCATTATTACAGAATTGTTTGTACGTTGCTACTCAATAACAGTAGATATTAAGCCTTACTCTTACTCTTGAATGGACTGTATATGTACTAAACCATGTAAGCAGTATTTATTTGCTATACTTGCTTTCAGTTAGATTTCTCTGAATTCATTAAATTTGCGGGCTCGCATTTGGAAACTCTAGCTGAAGAGATATTTCACAACGCTATTGAATGAAAGCTTTAAGATGGGACGAGTGTAATCGCTTTCCCATAAATGCTGGTGATCCACTGTTCGAGAAATATTTCCAGTGTACATGAAATATAAAATAACCGGTTGAAAACCAAGCAAACAATCAATTATCTCCAGTTGGTGATATTCACTGGGGATTGCTTTTTTATTGTGTAAACTTCTGCACTGAACCAATGGAACCGAACCCAAGATTCATTCGCCTATGATATCAAGATACCTTTGGAAGTGCTCACATGCTTACTTCCAAACCGAACTGAGGTGTTCGCTTGAAATTGGAAAGGTTTGCGTTTTTGTTATGTTAGAATTATTTTTAAAAACCGATCTTATATTAAATTAAATCAGTACGTTGGTTGTTCAGATTACTGTTCCTTTAGCTAGTTTACAAAAAGGTAAACGGAAATCCAGATGCGTGTTGGACGATAACAAGGGTACTTAATTGTCATGGTTCTAAGATTAGTCGAATCCTCAACAGTTACATTCTAAAACCATACGATGCAGGGATATAGGGTCTTTGTTCCCAATGACGTTAAACTGTAAATGCAGAAAAAACAGTGATCTTGCGAATAGTTCAACCCTCAAATACAAAATGAACCTTCTGTCTTCTCTCTATATACTGTATATATATATATATGTTCGATTACAACGATCCAAGCAACTCTGTTTCTTCCACTTTTCCAGCTATTTTTTCTTAAAGTCCACTAATCCGATTCTTTACGAGTCTTCCTCTTCAGAGTGAACGCAGCAATGCGGTCGGCGTAAAAATACCATTTCCCCAACTAGATTTCCAATGTCTTCTTTAACTCTTCTTCATCGTTCACCTTCATTCCTTACCATTGATATATGTGTTAGTCGTATTCTTTGTAGTCTTCTGTTGTCAATTCGATCGCGGAGTAAAGTCGTCCAAATCATTGAAGCAAGTGGTGAGAGAATCCACATGATCCACATGCCTCATTGAGAAGGCGAACTGAATTCCCTTAGGGTAATACGAGCATGTATAGAGAGTTTACAAAAATGACGATTGCAATAACTTCTACCACTGAAGTTTCAGGAAGTTTTAAAGCTCCACTCTCTCTTCTCTATCATCGTGAACTCTAGAACACTCATATATGGCTGAGATTTTTACTGCGATGAAAAGCTACTCAACGGATGGTCCGTTCAATGACCATGCCCGATCAAAGTAAAGTCACAATGTTTTTGAATGTTGACTGGCACATATTTTAGCCTCAAAGGTGTCAGCGAACGTGTAAGTGACTGTCAGGAACAAACAGGGTACGGACACTTGCCCTCATGGTTAGTCGTTTACATAAATAAAATTGAAGGCTGATGCCTAACTCTCAACTCTATCTATCACAAACAAGTCAAATCGAGGTTTTCAATGCTTAAAAAATTCAGCCCATCACAGACATCTCTGCCGCCATGAATCTATTTGCTTCCGTTGGCCAAGATTTTTCTAAGATAATAAATGCGAGTTTTGCGTGATAGTCATAATTTGACTTGAACTGATATCTGCGTTTGAAATGGAATTAGTCTAACGCATTTTAAGTACAAATTTTCCAATGAGTTCAGCATTATTTATATGATCGATAAACTAATGATAAACTTTCGAAGGTAGCAACGTTACGGTAAAATCCTATTTGTGGATCTATTGACCCTGCCAAGTCAAACAGAATTGTCTTTGTCGAGCAGAAACTTAGAAAACTCAACACATATGGTATACAGTGTCAACTTTACGGAAAAGTTGAGAACTTAAAACTGTCAAGTTTACGAACGTAACGATGTTTAATTAGAGTCACCTTGACCACTGAGGTGTCGGATACCTGACTTTCTGTGTTCTCAGTACCACTGTGTTTAAAGCGTTTAACCGATAAATTCTTGCTGTTTTTCTCTGTTCTACACAGAACTATCATTGGAAGCGAATTACGCAGGTTAACCGCTTCCAGCTTTGACAGACTGAACAACCTGAAAACGCTGTGAGTTTCCATTGGTGAATATGTAGTCTGTGTGAATTGAAAGTTGTTCACTGACAGCTGCATAAGACGGACTGAAAACTGTTGTCTTCATTATATTCTACCGGATGCTCTTATTCATGGATAACATAAAGCGTTTTACAAGTGTTAAATGATTCGATTTCAAGCGACATGTATAATAAGGCAAATGCAATCATGTACCGTTTCGTTAATCAGTATTATCAGTGATACTGCCTTCAGTATTTTCCGTAAACCATCAGGTTTTAGCAGCGTGCTGGATTATTCGAGAGAAAAAGTGACCACCTAGTGTATAGTGTTATCAAGAAGTCCCTATCGTTTGTGATAGTTATATTACTCCAACGTGCATTCACCATGTAAAACTTTTCGGTAGGCTACTATAAACGCAGCGGTTAACATTCTGAGTGGTTTAGTAGATTAGCGTAGGTTACGAAATGCAGCTTTGTATTGTTATGAACCAAACGGTTTCACAATGTGGTCTACTATACCGTTCTGCGGTAGACGTTTCCAATGATCACACTCCTTAGGACAACCAGATATGAAACTAGGTTTCGTCATGAATTTTCAGACAAAGATAATCCAAAGTTAGATACCTAGTTAATGCACCCTAATCCGTTAAGTAACTCTCTTACAACGTTATGGCTAGCGTTCACAAACCCAAATCCACTCAGTTTAGTCGACTTGATCTGTTTCGCAGGGGACGTTGTTTGTACACATATTTACACACTGTACTCTAAAAAACGGAGTTTGCTTACACATCTATTGACAAAAACCAGACCAAAACCCTTACATAGCGACATTTGATGTGCCGATAAGAGGTGTGCTGTCGTCGTCTGGCTGACAGGCGAGTTGGCTAATGCTGACTCAAAACTGCAGCCGTGGCACGACTGCCAATGACCTCAATGACCTCAATGACCTCCTGCGTCAGTTATCAAGATTTTGTGCCACTCAATTTGATTGCACATTCGCTGATCCGCCTACCGTAGTAAACCTCGTGAATGTTGTTTATCAACCAAACGATAATTGTTGTGTTAAGTTTATGCTGACCAAGTTTGACAGATGATCGAAAGTGAACTCACTGGAAACGGTTCACATATTTTTCCGACCGTTTATTAGCTCCAGTGTGCCTTGCCATTAAGTTCCTTGGTCATAACCGCTGTTACTGAAGTAGTGAACGAAAAGAAATTCGAGGAATTCGGTTGCGCGGGCGCTCTGACATCTCACATGCAAATACCTTGGTTGTTTTCAGAAGTCAGACAGAAGGACCATGAGTTAGGCCTTTGCAGCTAGCACGTCCCGAAGGGTACAGTAATACACTGAATTGCAACGGATCTCCGTAAAACCAAACATAAAAAATCCGGTGTTTCCCTGTTCGTATCACTTCACTTAACAAATGCGATCACTGTCAGGAGGGTTCACTCAATGTTTGCCAGCTTCTGACCTTATAAAACAAGAGGCACATTGCCATCATACCTGTGAAGTTGTTGAAACGAAATGAATTTGAGAAGCTACCAATGGAAGGCGTCAAAAGGCTGTAGACCGTATCATGGCTGAAGCGGAATTGTCCCTGAAGGTTTTCATGATCTCTGAATAAATTGCGCCGAAGCTTCTTTGTCATGCTTTGAAGTTAGATACTCTGCACATCTTGTAGGATAGATTGAACGGTTATATCGAGTTGTTTGACAACCCATTACAAATCACTACTGACCGTGGAAGCTGCTCTACTTTCAAACACATCAGAAATATTGCAAGATCGTGGGGTTCTAAACTGAAATTCATGCACGAGGACCCTAACCAATACACTCATTAATGTTTATATTGACCACTGGAAGCAGTGACAGTCAGACGGAAGTATATGCCGAACTACTCCCATTAATTGCCATGATTCTATTGTTTTCTTATTGTTGTCAACGTTGGTAGATCACTGATTTTCTCGAAGCTGCTGATCCGTTGATAAATGTTGCTTCCGGCCATTCAATATTAAGTTTAGAGAGGTACATATTTGAACTGTTCAAGCGCGACAAGTGGTTGAAACAATGTTTATGAGTGTTTGATTTCAAATTAGTGGGACTACTTTCTTCCTCCTCCTCTGTAGCTTAGAATGCCTTGTGTATTATCTAAAGGGCCTTTCAACTCATTGACTTCCCTCTGAAATTCCCTACCTACTGGAATCGCGCTCGCAGCTTCGACACATCATTGTACGTCTTCCCTATGCAGTAAACAATAGTGTGGTGTTGTTTTCTATCCGACTGTCAAGACACTGAAATAAGTCATATTGATGGGGGTCCTCACAAAACTTCGGTTTTCAAAGATCAAAAGCACGACCTCGGAAAATCATTGTTAATGGATATTTGCTTTGATTTTCTCGTTGAAATGGAACTTTTCTGCGACTTATTCATTTCAGATTGAACACCAGCCACATTCGACTGTAGCTTTTGTGCTCATATATGTTGTTCAAATGGCTCGCTTTGTAGGGGAGAGCTAGGATCGAGTTGCGCTGTTATTAAAACTTACCAGTAGTGCACATGATCGGTTGGGTATGGATTTGCACTCAGGTCCTCGTTAATATATGACTGTGGTGTTAAACATATCGCCAGTAATCTCACAATAGACATGATCAAATAATCATATTAAAACGCTCAACCATACCACTGGATGAGTAGTGTTTAGCTGGCTCCGTCATTACAAAAGTGGGCTGGCTGAACGTTTTATGTGAATGCATGGGCTGCGATGAAGTATAGATGATTTTCACTTTGAAATAACCTTAATCTCCGAATTTCATTGTACATTTGAAACATGCACATTTGGACCAAAGAAGACAGTGACTTCAACCCAATTAGGAATTCTGAATCACTGGGCTGTCGGTTGGATTGAACAGGGCTGTCCTATTGTCACTCTAAAACGTGATCAGACCAGCTGAACACAATTCATTCAATGTTGTGGTTGGACATTTTAATATGATTATTTGATCATGTCTATTGTGAGATTACTGGCGATATGTTTGATACCACAGTCATATATTAACGAGGACCTGAGTGCAAATCCATACCCAACCGATCATGTGCACTACTGGTAAGCTTTGATAACAGCGCAACTCGATTCTAGCTTTCCCCTACAAAGCGGGCCATTTGAACGACTTATCGGAGCGCAAAAGCTATAGCCGAACTTGGGTGGTGTTCATTTTAAAATAGTTTGAGTCCCCGAAATTCAGTCAATAACATCTATTTTTCTGTTAACGCAGGTTGCTGCTGAATAATCGCATCGAGACGATCGAAGTGGGCACATTCAGGCAACTGACAAGTTTGAAACGTCTGTAAGTTAATCCGTCACTTTATGCTAGACTGTGAGTTTCAAAATGTTACTGTTGATATTATAAACCACCTGTATATTTGATGCACAATTACGACATACATACAAAAGGTTATTATGATCGCGGTTTATCGGAGGAAACTTGTCTAAGCGTACCTGTCTATGTTAGTCAAGGAATGTCTTGTGTCTGGGCGGACTGAATATGAACACAGTTGAATTATGCCACTGAAAAGAATCACTGAAACGCACCGAATTAACATTCAGTCAGATACGCATAAGTAGTGACATGTGGAAACGTGCTAGAATGTTGGCCACAAAACTTGTAGTAGAAATATTTTTCCCCAGACGTACCGATCGAATGAACTTTTCAAACCAACAGTCAGCTTTTTGTCATTAATACTTTAGAAACTTTCTGCTGACCCCAACACACCTCAACGGCGAAGAGCAGCTATCAACTTATTCACTTTTCGTACCCTATATTCAAAAGGTAACTACTTAGTCGTTCATTTAAGTCTGGTGGAAAGGAATCCATGGATACATGGCTTATTGCATGGGAGATTTTGTTAGTAACAGTTAAGTCCATTTTATACTGTCTGTATTTCATTTGGACTTGATCAGTGGTTTTCAACTCCTTTGGTGAAAAAAATCTTTCTAAGCCCCACAACTCTTCTTTCTGCCACTGAACATCTTAACACCCGGTGAATAATTTCAAGATACATAGTGCAGTTGTTTCAAGGTTTTGATGAAAGGTGGAACTCAACACAGTGAAAGAAGTTTTGAGATGGAAAGTTTCATAACTTATTTCTGTGGACCTGAATGTCATTTGTGATTTTGACCATAGCGTAAAAATGTTAGACGTATTTAAATTCTTTTCATTGAACTCCTTTAATCTCATTTGCATGAAGCATACAGCTTAATGTCTTTGCCGAAGTGGCAGTCAACACGATTTTGACAGCTAGTTTTTTGTTAACACTGAACGAAAAGCAGTTTTAGGTGAGCCATTTTTAGCATATTTCAAGCCACTTTTTACTGTATGTTCATTTTTTGAACACGCCACAGCACGTCAGTTTTTCATGTCGTCGGCTTGCATCCTCCTCCTCACCATCAGTGATTACAAAATGCTAGGCATACAGCAAACAAACATACTTAACAACAAATGGCCTTGAATTAATCTATGTAGAAAGCAACTGTCGGTAGGGAATCTACCAGCCGTCCATTGATTTTTCCGTTGAATCCGAGAAAATACTCACTCAACCCTGTGAGATGACGCCTGTCGAAGTATTAGTTTTAGAACCTCCATAACGGGGTGAAGTAATGAACTCAACAAAAATCTTTAGAGAATTGTTGAGGTGGACTGTTAGTGATCACTCCCACTTTGGTAGCCATTGTTCAGCAGTCGTGAGTGATCAATAGATTTGTGGCATATGAACGTCTTTTAAGGAGTTATTCTGCCTCTTAATAAAGGGCTCCAGGTTTGTCACTTTGCATCAGCGAGTCGCTCACTAGGTGTTTCACCAAATGAGACGGTAATCTGCGGCTTTCAACTGTTCTTTAAAGGTAAGTGTGATTGTGAACTCCTTCTCGGCTTTCGGTTTACGATCAGTTAACAAGAAACAAACAGAAAGTACGGTGAGCTATTCTGATGATACAGTAGCATAAACTTTTAAGACCATGTAAAATAAAAAGAGATTTAGCCCTTAACACAAGGACTGATAATCTGCAGTCTAAGACAGTCGAAAGCATCAAATGACGTCATATTTAGGTTTATAAATACTGTGCTGAACAATATCTATTAAAGAACAGTCCCTAGAAATCTAACTTATGTTGCCGTCGATAACTGAGAACTTTGACAGCTCCATTCGTACTTCCTCTGCTTTTACAAGTTCATTTCTTTTATAAACATGTCAGGTTATTGTTTAGTTACTTTGAAGGAGTCTTGTTACTAAGTAACAAGTTTCCGTCTACTTACTTTTCTCCATTTTAGGCGACTAAACCGTAACAAAATCTCCGATTTGTCCGAAGATACATTCGCTGGGCTGACGCAGTTGCAACGTTTGTAAGTCAAAACTGATTATTCGCCAATGGCGTGACAGTGCTTTGGCTTACTAACTATACACACAGTTTTTATGGAGACATCGATTGTTAAATGTACCACTAAAAGGGCACCAATGCCTTCGTGCGTTCCATGCACAATAATCGGTCATGACATAAGTAGAATACGCATTCCTTGCTTTGACCTTACTCACGCCGTACATCGCAATAAAGTTAATCGTGTCTGTGAAAACTACGTCCACAGTTAACATGTTGTGCTATTCAATTCGTTGTTCATCAGAAAACGAGGACCAAAAAACTGTTTTCATTCCAGTTGGCACCTTGGATTACACAAAATCACTAGAGTCGTGTTCGTTACAAACCTGTGGGTTATAAGGGAGACGAAAACCTCAAAGAAACATGTGAGATGTTTTAATATTTGCACGACAACTGAGGTGTTGACCAGGAGACAGAGTGAACTATCTATGCCGGCTGCCTGAAAAAATGTCAAGGTTGTGTTTTGTAGGTGATTATTTGCCAGCGCAGTGTTTTCCTTTTTATAAATGCAAAGTCACTTCAACATCTCAAACACAGAATTTTTCCTACCATCTGAACACAGGGTTAGCAAACATTACGTGTGTAAATCTGCGTGATTGTAATTGTGTGGTGATGCAATCAGTCTAAGAAGAAACAGTCATCTACACTAGTGAAACATTGCCAGCTGTTTCCGCATTCGACAAGCACGCGCGACAGCCGTTTAGCCATTAAACTGTTGATTCATTGAAGTGATAGCGCTCATAAAATTCATTATGTGCCGCTTTTGATTGTGATTTTGTTTATTTGTCTCGCCCGTCAACCCTGGGGTGTGTGGTGAAAGACCGCATGGAAAGACAATGGTGATATGCGATGTGCTGACAACGTCTGTTTTTCGTTCAACACTAAACTGCCAGTTGGTGATATCTAGATTTCCGGTCTGCCCATATCACATGGGCGATTGTTTTCTGGATCTGCGTTGCATGACTTAATCCTTTGAGACCATTTTCATCACGTTTAACATCATGGCTTTTGGGATTGTTGGATTCAAGCTGAACCTGATTAGGGGAACAGGGTTGATATTTCGGGTATATACCCAGGATTGGCCATGCCAATGCAAAGCAGCATTTAGGATATGTTCAAAATTCTTCGTTCTGTTATTAAACGTTTACAACAAGAACATGCGGAAACTTTTCACCGAACGTCATGAAAATATCTTCTGATTACCTTACCATGGTTGGAGCATAGCTGTGTAACTTAATGATGTTACTGGTTGCTGTTTGCAATGTCGACCGACGAAATATTTGACTCCCCTTATTCATGTGGTCTGTTTGAGTATTTACCCAACAACATGATGTTTATGAATTGCACCAGCATGCACTAACTTCTTTAACAATATTGTTGAGGGAAGTTGGAGACAAACGAAAACTCTGTTGAACCGTAGTCATTTTAGATCAAGCACAAATTTCAGTCGAGTAAAGGGAACTTACTACATTAACCTTATGGAAGATCTTCGATGATAAAATTTGATATCACGCACTTATAATTATCTAACATGCTGTGTTTTAGCTGTACGCATCTAGACCAGCCTGTTGTCCCAAATTTGAGTCGATAATGGGGGGACGGGAAATTAAGTAGTTGACGGTAGTACGGTAGATACTCATTTGACACAAAAGACTTGTAGGTAAGCAATATATTTCCAAAATCTGTGAAAATATGGTTGGTTTGTATGCTAATCTGCTTATAGTATGTTAATGCAGCTAGCCATAGACAAACTTGGTGACAGGTTTTGAACTGTCAGTGACCACCAGGATTAAAATTAATTATTGTATGACACTATGTACTGCTCATCCTGAGATAGACAATCAACCGTCGGTTTTGCCTTTCTACAGAAACAAGCCAATGCAACAGAGTTTCAAGAAACAATCTGGGCTGAACTGTGTTTGCCTATACAGACAGGGTGTGAACAGGTTACACAACCCTAATATAAATAACCAGTTTGCAAGAAACGTCAATAAGCCTGATTGGTTAACGCATAAAAGCTCCGGCTTGCCAATAAAGCTTTTGCCAGTCTGAAACTAAATGAGGCTGTCGGTATCCAAATAGTTCAAATGAGAACGCGACCCGTCCTGATTTGCATATTTGTTGGGAGAATAAGGATCCATTATATTATATTGAAAGAATGCCAGTGTTTACGTAATATGGTTTACACAAACCAATATTTACTTGTTGAAACGTGTTTTCTAAATATTGCCCACATAGACGAGGGATTGTCCTACTGAACTCAGTCCGGTTTGTGTTTATTTCAAATACCTAATCCTGTTAGCTCTTTTCAGCACTCGAAAACAGGCAAGGCCGGTGTAAAATGTTCATTCTAGAGATTAAACTTGTGAATTTTGATGTCTTTTCTTTCCAGGGATCTGCGCAACAACGAGATAAAATGCCTGCCACCTGGATTGTTTGCGGGTCTCACAGAACTTCGCTATATGTAAGTTGGTCTTTAGTTACCTAGGCGCAAAACCTTATGAAAAGAAAAGTCTGTACATGTCAGTACGCATCTACGTCACTTAAAGTTAACTTGAGAACGCTACGTTTCGTCATTTTTCACTTAATCAGACGTGTTTGATCAGTTTCACATAATGTTTACAGGATTTGGGGCAAAATAATACCTTTTAATCTTAATCTTTTAAACTTGGTCGATATAAAAATTGTTTACAGTGATATAAAAATGTATCCACCTTGGTATAAATGTGGTGGGAAGTCACACTCAGCTGGTACATTTTATAAGGAAGATTTGTTGTTAGGCCATCTATCGAAGTTCCACATTACGGTTGCGTTAACCGACGAAAGCATAGTCGATTTCCTGATGTTACTGACGGTAAATTCACCTTATGAAATAGCAAAGTGATAGACAGCAAACTCACTCTTTAACACTATTACTACTAATCATTTTGTAGCCAGCTGCTTTCAAGATAAACTCGTCAGTTAGTTGTTTCTGATAGGATAAATCGGACACTTTTCAAGTTCGAAATATTAGGTTAACTTTATCGATTGTAAAGATTGTGTTAGTTAATTACGAACAGAGTAAAATAAAATATTCACAACAAAAATCTCTACCGTGTTGTGTTCGTCGTGTGGATGTCTTCGAAAACCTGTCAGTGAAGAAATGACTTAGCAAATTACAAGAATCCGGTAACTCATAGACAATATTAATTTCGCCTTAAAATAAAATAGGGAAGTTAGTGAGTAAAAGCGCTGTATTTTGATTATCCGTCATTGTCATTGTCTTTAATTAAGGGTTAGGTTCCGGTAGTTGTACTTCATTTGTACAAATGTGAACGCAGGTTCCCTTGTACGAATCCAGTTGTGCTGTATGGGTTCTAGCAGTAGTCTATGTGAAGTAAACGGTTCAAATGTTTGGTAATAGTCATAGACTGTGTTGTGAGAAATGAATGTACTTGCTAAAGACACTGGAGTTTAGAATGTGCAAAAAAGCATGTGTTCAGTTGTTTTTGTTACTATGTAATAAATCATATCTGGAAATTGTGCTAAGAAAAACATGTGTGTCACATGCCGAATACACTTGTTGATAAGCCACAAACTGCTCATTTTTGTCTATTTCGGCAATCGGTGTAACTGCCAACCTCCGCATTAGGCTTATGTATTTAGAGTCATGTACAGTGTGGTTGATTGGTCCGTCCACTTATCTGTCCAACTATCTGCGGGAAACGTTTTCTCAATGCACCCGACTAAAATAGCCGATTATTGTCAATGATCCAGCCAATCTGATTATATTACCCGTTGACTTATCTATTAAACTACTATGAAAGTACACACGTACGTACGACAACATTTGGTTTCCACAAGAATGCACCCATTCTGTACATCCGATAAATTTCATGTTGGCTTTATATCGACGATCTAATAGATTACATTTCGTTGAACATTCCAGTCTTTTAACAGATACGAAACACAAAGTGTATTGGCAAACATTCTTTGAAACCTGTGGAACATTACAAACGTTATAGCGGAATTGTGATTCGTTATGAAGTACGAACCCTTAATTCCTTACTGATGAGTTCAGGAGGTGCAGTTATCGTACTAGCAAATTTTAAACTGTTCATAATTAGCATTGACTTCGTGAAGCTTTGGATTAACTCTTGTTGAAATAGTCAAAATACATGTTGACAAGATTTGTGTGGAACAGACCGAGTACATACGTGGTAGTCGTTGTGAATAGAACATTATTTTTGTACACGTATTTAATTTGGAAAACCTAGTGATTAAGTTCCGGTAATTGAGCGGTTCAGTTAAGATTGTTGTACTAAGTTTTCAAGAAGGAATGCTTCAACGTAAATAACCACACAAGTATACAGTAGTTCCGGGAAGTGTTGCCTAGTCACCATTAAATAACCTAACTTATTGAGCTGCTTACAACAGCAAAACTTAGGAGACTGCTGGAACCCTATCAAGTATATCGAACATAATGACCCGAATGAAATGTACTCATTGGATTTCAGGGTAACTGGTTCAACACAAATCAAATATTCGAAATAACCCCAATTTTACCAAAACGTTTGGTGACAGTAG
The DNA here is from genome assembly GCA_013368495.1 of Paragonimus heterotremus. Classification (NCBI taxonomy): domain Eukaryota; kingdom Metazoa; phylum Platyhelminthes; class Trematoda; order Plagiorchiida; family Troglotrematidae; genus Paragonimus; species Paragonimus heterotremus. Next base: position 76,908 of record LUCH01001242.1, on the reverse strand, counting down.
TATTTATGCCATACTTGAATAGGTTCGTACAGCACTGTCTGCTTATTCAGCATCTTTCAGAAAATTGCAACTAGACTTCCAAAATAAGAAGAACGTTTACATCCAAGTGGCACATTCGTTTGTAATTTTGTGACATGTTTTGTTAACAATGCTCAGAGATCTATAAATGGTCTCATTTTTTAAAATTAAATTATAATAATTTTCACAAAACTGAAATTCCGGTGCGATTTTGAAGAAGTTCGTTAATGACAGTACGGATGATAGTTAAACTGATGCTTCTTTCCAGTTTTAATTAAAATCTACCGTCATATTTCCAAGGCATTTTTGTTGAAATTCTTGCTTTCTTATCAGGGATTCACGACGGATGTACCCTATCCTTATGGTTGCACAACCTAGGTGGAACAATTTAGCAAACAGCAGGTGACGTAAAAAAGTGATAAATAATTTTGTTACCTAAAAGTCGAAAGATGTGGTAATGTACGGATAATGGAATTCCAGAAGCCAAGGCAGTATACATGAACTTTGGTAGGTTATCACAGCAGGTAAATAGGGTTGAAGAGCATAGCGGTTGCATTACCAGGATACGATATCTTTTCAGTTATTGTTCTTCAGCCTGCAGCTTTTTTCAGATCGTTTGTTATTGTGCTTCCTATATACGTGCATTCATTCCAGATAGAATAATAACTGAGCATGTACATAGAAATTAAACACAGTACTAGGAAAGTTAGATGCCACTAATTACAAAGTCTAGTTCCCGTACTAAAGTTTGAACTCAGAATCACTAATGGATATACAACGTGTCCACGATCCGCTAGTATGGATGGGTACGTCTCATCGCGAACAGTAGGTGTGCGTTGTTTACAACCACAGTAATTTGAGAAGGTTTTTCACAATGTTCCCAGATTTCCACAATCAAACCGATAATCCAAAGTCGTTGTCTGGCCTGAGCAGATAAATTTGGTTAGAATGGCAGCGGAATCGGTAAACCTGTGTGATACTAGACGGTGCTGTTATCTCCAAAGTCACTGGCCTTGTTCAGACCGTTCCTATGTGATGGGTCCAGTTAGGATCAAAACCTGTCTTGAAATTTAGATCTGAAGATACGCATCACGAAACAATACAGTCATCAAGAGCAACGACTTTCAAGTCAATTCTACTGGTAAGATGTTGGTTTGATATATTGTTTAGGATTTGACTCTAACCAGGGGAGTAAATATTAGACTTGGTTACGATCATAATAACCCCGGTGAACGCAGATAACACCATTATTGCAACATGTAAAAACTGCAGCCAAATATCTTAATATGACAGAAACATAGCGGTTCACGATGAAAATCTCTCAAACAAATAAAAAATAGTTAACTTCAGTTTTCATCAGTTTGTGTAGAAGCATCATAAAAAGCTATGAGCCTTACGGGTATTGTTTCGAATGCAGCATATCTACCCATTTTTCTTTCAGGGGAAAACTTGCTCCAATCAGCTTAATTTAAAAAGTTGTTTGTACGCGCTTTGGCTGTACAAGTCGGCAAAGTTTGGTCTAAATCTTCTTCCTTTTCATCTACCATATCAACTTTCAGCTACCTATCATTCAACCGGTTGTTTTGGATTCCTGGCAATTTGTTTGAAAGTCAAAAGTCTTTGCAATATTTGTAAGTTTATTTTCGTGAGTATGCACCCACGCAGTTGGATATATGTTACATATTATTATATTTAGCCTTACAACGGCATTTGTTAAGACGCGTTCGAAGTTGAAATAGATACGAGGTATCCAGACGCGCACAACATGAAATTTGAGGCTTTCTGGAACACAGGTTTGTGTGATTTAAGAGTATTAGCTGTTGATGTTAATTGCAACCTCGAGTGCCCTTACTATCGGTTTTTATAGTTACTCTATTTTAGGAGTAAAGAGGATAAACTTCCCATTTTAGAGACCTTGAACAGGAAATTAGTAGTGTGGTGCTAGTCCTGGCAGTGGCAAAGGTATGCAGTACTGACGAGCTCAAATGAGAGCGAAACTCGAGTTTAGTACTTCTTTTCGAAAGGAGTGGACTGGAAAGTCTGTGGGGATGCGAAAGCTGCGGTCAATGGTGGGTGGTGTTCAACTTTAAATTAGTAGTGTATTTACGCTGGTGCCATTAATTTGGAATGGATTCAGCTGGGTGTCGTGATGTAGAGCTGCATTTGCTCCGAGTATAAAATATATACGTCGAATGCAGTAAAAACAATTTTGCATGAATCTTTCTAGCAGGTAATAAATATTCTGTAGTGTGGGCCACTGGATTTTTCGTTTTCATTTCATTCTGCCGTACGACGCAATTTTCACGCATCTGACTGCTTCCATGAGGTTTGATTATATAAATTACTTAAAAGCATATCTAGCAACATATTCTAGGTGCTGTCTTGAGTATATCGGGAGTAAATATTGAGTGAAGGTTTGCAAGTTGTTCTGTAGTTAAACCAAATGAACGTTTAGCTTAGGTGGCAATCTAGATTTCCTCCGTAAATAAATCTAATTCTACATATGTGTCGGGATAACCTACTAAAAAAATCATACAGAATAAGATAAGCTTATGGTTAACGCAATAGTCTATAATGGATGCATGCAATGGTGCCACTAAAATTTGGTTTCTACCGGAATTCATCATAAACACGCGTTCCTTACTTCTGTGAGCAACCGACTTAGCTAGTTGGACATCAGAATACTAGTTGCAAGGGACGCGTTCCAACTGTCAACTAATTATTTATAATGTATGATATTCACTTCATAGTTTAAAATGACAGTCGAAGTTCTTTCATCCAACAGGTTTAGCATTTTCGTCATAGGCAATACAGACTATTTCGGTATCTGCCTGAGCTTTAATGCCAAACTCCACTTTTATTATGTAAAAACATACATTCTTTTTTATGTATTGCTAGGTTTCCATCCATTTTTTATCCCAGTTAATGTAATTTTGGTGGATGCAAACTCAGATAGCGCATGCTACTTAAAAATTTCCTGCGGTGGACATGCGATTCTACTTCGCTCAACCTACGTCCTTCACTTCAGGTAAACAATGAGGCCTCATGGGTGGTCAGACATGCACCCTACTGTGCTAATTCATGGCTAATCAGTTACAGGTTTACATGACACTTCGGTGTAACCAGCCGCCATTTAAACATGTGGCTGGCATTCATACAACCTCTTGAAGTGGGTCGGTTAGCAAAGCTTGCCAAAATGATGGTCTCTGGCTTTAGCGTTGGCAACCGGGAATTCCGGCTGAAATTCATTCTCTAGGAGCAGGCATTTTTGGTACCAGAATCTATCACGTGCAGATTACACTGAAGAGAAGAGTTATTTGTATTATCAACAAATATATGAGCCCATATTCCGTATAAAATTTACTGCAGCCTGGTGCAAATTACGATCGGTGATAATTTGTGACCGCCTTATTGGTTGTTTTTATCAGCAAGTTAATTTCTTGTGAAGTCCAAAAATATTGGTTATATTTTGTTCGCTACCTTTAGTTTCCCAGCAGTTAGTTATTGCATTTGCGTCAGTCAGTCCAAAAAACTTAAGTGCTCGGATACAGATGCAAAATTTCTTCCATCCTCTGAACATTCCCACTTACAAAACGTCGTGTCAGAGGTGCATTGTCCACGTATGCTAACAACTGTTTGGTTCGCAGTGAATTAGCGTGGTTTCAGTGGCATGGTTTGGTTATACTTTACAGCACATTCCTCATTTGCATGTAGATCAAGTTTTAGTTTGCCAAAACACTGCAAAATTCGTTGATAATCTTAATCTTGCTTTTGAATCATTTGTTTTGCGATCGATACCCGGTTATAAGGTGTTTACTTCATCATGACTGTCGTGCTATACTTCCTAGAAGAACTGAGCCTATTTCAAATCGAAAAAATGTTTCGTGCATAATTCTGAGTGTTTCGCCTGTTTAAAGAAATCTGTACCCCACAACGATTTTCTTTCTAGGGGTGATTTTTTCGTGAGCACTGTATTGTTAAAAGTAGCCTTTATCCTGAAAAATTTGACTAAATTGGTTCCGTGGAGTAGACTTGAAATGTGTTCTACCAATAACAAGAGTGGCACTTTCGTAGTGATTTTAAAAAGGTTGGTTAACTTTTCACGAAACCAGTGTTGACAGTTTGCTACATAAAATTCCAACGTAATCTCAGTAAAGAATTGGGGAAATAGTTCCCCATGTTGAACAGGCACTGATTGAAATTTATAAGTTAATTTTCCCTTGAGGATTTCTCGTCTTCATGGAACCTGAAGTTCCGTGAGGAATCGCACTTGAAGCATTTCTACGTGTCACTAATTGCGGTATACTCGATCGGTTGAAAAGATTCAAACGTTATTACTTGGCAATCGCCACATGCAAACAGGATAACTTTGGTACACTGCACGTCATCATTTACTTACATTACACTTAGGTGATGTAAGACAAAAATTCCAAACATGACCAATATATTGCAGCCTGAAAGCTGGAATCACAACATGAAGGAAGCGGTTGGATGCAATTTTTGGGAATTACGCAACCGCTCTTCCTGCAACAAAATCCTGTAGCGAGTTCGTTACTCTCTCAACCTTCGTATAAACATCCGCCTGGAATTAATCTTCTTACAAAAAGGACAAAACGGTTGCAAAAACTACTCTGGAATTCGGCCTTCTCGTTTAGCCTTGATAAACTACTGGGTCCTAGCAAGTGGAATTCGATCGACAATGCTTTAAATGATGTTACAGTCTCTGTTCCGTTGACCAAGTTGATTTATAAAAGACTGGTTTAATCGGGAATTACTGACCAAGTCTTTCAATCGGGTCACCGAGTCGATACGTGTAATCCTGTTAGCAAGAGTATCATTGTTTCTGGACATACAATCGGTTACGTAGTGTCTCGCGTTTAACTTCTAGGCATAATGGGTTCAAATACACAGCGTTTTGAAAAGCTGCCCAAAAACCAATTAACAGGTAATCGAGTGAGTGCTAGCGGTACTTCATAAAGCATATCACCAATACGTGTAGGGGATTAAGCTTTTTTGCCACCGTTTTAGGCAAGGAGTTTATGTTTGGAGTTTTCTTGGATAGAACTCAGTCGCCAACTTGTGTTATTTTTTGACAATCATTATATGAACTGACACTTTTCAGTTGGCATTTTTTCCCCAGCGCTTTGAAAACAACCTGAAGACCCCACAAAAATGGTACTGGTTGTAATCATTGTTTGACCGTCTTTAACTGTTAGATCCAACCGAAAACTCACCAACCTGTAATAACATAGAGTTGGGTGAGATTTTGTCAGAAACACGGTTAATACCTTGTAGCTACATGCAGCAGGCCATAGCTTACACAGTTTAAAGTGTGTTCTTGGTCACACTCACTTTTTGCTTTGTCAATCCCAAGCAGACTAGCAAAATGTAAAGTCACGTGCAAACAGTCAAATTTCATCGTGTACCTGCTTATGGAAGTTGGGTTGACCAATCAAGCAAATATAAAGTTCGCAATTGCGAGTTCTGAAACTGTAGTGTCGGGAAACACAACAAACAGTTGATACCAGAAGTTTTTTCTTCAGGTGAAAACCAGAACGGGGATAACTTAAATACTGACTAAACAGCGTCCGTTTGGATAACAGCCGATAATTAGCTAGACCTAGGCAACTCAATCGCATGTAACTGTATTATCGCGCAATATTTCTTACCACAGCAAATTATATTATTGTCTTCTGACTTATATGTTATAGAGAGTTGAAGGGTAACCCTCTTCACTGTGACTGCAGTCTTCTCCCGTTATTTGAGCAATTCACTCGTAGTAAACGGCTTCCGGTATTACTACGTGCTGGTGCAACTTGTCTCACAGACTCCAAACGAAGTATACAACCGCTGGATGCTCACTTTCTACGTTTCGCCAATTGTCCAGGTGAGTAATCGATCGGAGCACTTAGATGCAGCACATCACATCCAATTATTTTCCGATGTTGCATAAAAGTGAACAATTGACTCCAAACCGAGGGTCTTCAAGGAGCAAAAGGTTTTTATTAAATGAAAAGCGGTTGAAAGCAGAAGTGGTACAGTATTCTATGAACAAAAACAGTATTTAATTTGTAGTGCTGTAGTAGATAAGCAAAACTGAAGAGAAGTCAAAAACAATCAATTCGATCAAAGGTAAGAAGATAAACTTGGCTTCAAAATTCCCTAAATTAAAGTGACTGCACAGCCCAACAACTGGCTGATAATATCAATCAACTTATACATGCTTTACCGTTTGTTGTTCATACTAACCGCACATACACTAGTAATTATTGACAATCTTGAGAATGTTTCGATTACTTGGGAGTGTTTCTAAGTCCGGGCTTATCTACCCAGGTTTGGTTAGAACATTCCACAGTCACTCATGAGAAGCATCCCAAAGGGAGTATTTCAAAATCCCCACCACATGACTCGCTTAACATCTACCATGGCTAGTCAAATGAATAAGTTAGGACTGTTTGTCTCATTGCTATGATAATTGAATAAATGCAGATTGCGAGAGGTGCGATAGTTCTCGACCACGTTCCGTGCAAGTCTGCATTTTAGTTTAATTCATTTCCACATCGTTAACAGTGACCACAAGTTATCAATCGATACTTTGCCAACTGCAGCTTTGTAATTATAAGATTCCAGTGTTTGCAAAGTGGATGATGTAAGTAGAACTTTATATCAAAAATATAACCGTAAGTTTATTAACATATTATTTATGATGTAAATCAGGGTTGGAAATCCCATTAGCGGTAGTGCTGGTTATTACAATATGAAGACAGATGTGGCTCTTTGATATTATGATCGTCTAAAACAAAATTAACCCCGATACAAAAGGGATAATACGAAAAATACATAGATTTGATGTCTGTAAGTGTTGTGAAAGGAGTCACGACTATTGAGTTTTGCTTTGCGATTTTTAATCAATTCCAGGCCGTTATTTTGCAGATCATTCAGGTAGCCATGTATGGTAATATCAGCTCTAGTAAAACGTAGGCCGTAAAATGTATGTACTGCCAGTCAGTATACGAAAGAAATATCCGGCATACCTACATGTAGCTTAGTTTCATATACCTCTGCGCCAAAACAGCTTTCGAGATAAGCTGCAATGTTTCACACTAGTCTGAGTTTTTTCAGAAAACCAAGAATACTTTCTACAAAATTTAATACAGTTTTTGCTTGAAACTATTTGGCTGACGTGTTTTACAAGAAACTGCTGGCAACGAAGTACCTTAAAACTTAATGGCCCTAAAAGTAACTCCACGGCATCTGCCAAATAAAAGTCGTCCGGCAACATCCCGAAGTGTAACGAGGCATCGCAGACAACTCGCATCTGGCAATCAATCTATTCCTGTAATCATTGTAAAACGGTTTTTGTTTGCATGTGATTTTTTGAAATTGACGGTATGTCCGAAGGCTTGGCGGCCAGATGTTAATGTTATACCGCGTGGTATATAAAAACGACCTGGGCACAATCACCAAGAATATGTAGTGTAGATGACATGTATTAAAAGCTGAGGAAGGCGAGTGCCAAGTTGTTAGCAGATTATCACACTTTCACAGTGACAAGGATATCTGTTGTGACTTTGTTAATGTGAATTGTAGGTAATTGTTTGTTGAAAAATCTCTCAACATTTAAATTCATTTAAAGGTTAAATATTTTATACTACTAAATAACCTTGACGATGTGCCTGACTTTTTGATTATGATGATCTGATGAACAAAAGCACCTGTTCTTAATAAAACAATCACTTGCTGGGAATGCACTCTTAGTCTGTCAGCCAGAAAGGCAGTCAAAGCAAATCACGGGATATCAGTACCGATCAATATTAAGAGGGACTGTTGTTACATTTTGAAATGCGTTGATCTCACCACAGGTCCGTATCCTCTTTATTCGAGTACTTAAGTTGTCTCCTATCAACCAATTTATTCTAACATAGGCAGGCTATTACGATCAACCGTTGAGTTTGAACTGGTTTTCGGCAAATATCCTGACACTCTGGGATGTATGAGCATATTTTTATTGAACACTTATGCCTTGTACAAATGAAAATATACAAATGGATGTTAGTGGTTCGTTTGCAAGCCATCTTTGCCGTGTAATCTAGATTTAGTGAAATCATTGGAGGGCGGGGATGTAGGAATTTCACACAAAATGTTCTTTAAACTATATCCAAAATAAAAGACAGACCGACATTTTGAATAGGTGCTCTTGAAATCGGATCAGTGGACCTGGGAAATTTTTGGAAAGCGACTTGTATATCATTTCTTTTGTTCTAACTTTATCAAGTATCGCTTGAATGATGAAAAGTTTAGCAGGTTTGCAACCTCGCTTCCGGCAAAATGTTAACAAAAAATTACGAAACCTATACCGTTATCAATTTTAAAATTATATCCCACTATAATATTTGCCAGAAATATTCTCCGCGCTCAAAGAGTAATCCGACCCTAAGAATGAGTCTGACCGGTATGCGCCTGTGTAATTCCGAAAGTGTTTTTCACCACTAATGCAAACGCAGTAATCATGTCTTGGAAACTGTTAGACGATAGCTGTTTTCAACTTTTTCACAACCTAGAATCTGTCTAATTATTGAACTTATATTCTGAAACACGGCCGATCAATTCTGAGCTTCTAGACTCAGCACAAATTCATGCAAACAAACACATTTAAAACTGTTTTTTTACGCAGACTTTTATTCATTTCCATGAGCTTTGTACGAATGTAATCATCCTCATCAAAGACAGTAGAACATCAATGTTTCACATTGCTGTTCAACTGCCGCACAATCACTGAGAAGAACAAAGCAAATCCTGTATAGCAAGAGAGAAGAAAAAGAAGGGAAAGCGGAGGGTTCCTAACTACTAAAAATAGCTACGTCTATATTGAAACATACGACATTATGTGTCCACACGTTGTGAACAAACCACTAACCTGTAAGTGACAGTAAGGCATGAATATAATCACAAGACATTTGCAATTCTTGTTGGCTGAATAAACTGCTTGATATTTGTTGACATAAGTTTAAGGAACAATAGGCAATCGGCTCATTTGAGCGCCCACGGTCATCACAGTATCACATGCCACCTCCCTTTTGATACATTTCCATAGACTGGTAATTTGAGTTGATTGCCTTCACTTATGCTGGACCGAAAAACTCGGTAACATGAAAATCGAGAGCATTCAGGACGAGGGTTGATTGTTTGCGTACAACGCAGGTCAGTGTGTGAGTCTGTGTGCCATATCTGCCTATGTAATCAAAACAATCATCTACCGTGGTCAGAAGATTAAGCGGTGAACACGTCCGAACAAGAAATTCGATGCCACCTGCAATTTTTGTGCATGTTTTTCTTGTTGTGGTCTTGGTTTTTGTTTGAAAAGAACGAAAGCGCAAAAAAAAGAAAATGCCTCACGCGAGTGGAGTCGGATGCTGACGAATCAGATAGGTCGACTTCCGGTCACATGGAAACTGCGCTAAATTAATTTGCCTTTATCCAAATGGCGTGAATAGAAACAAACAACAAAAGTGTTTGCTAGAAATACAGAAGTTTACTTTTGTCTATAGTGTCGTTAACTTATCAGTCTTCGAGACCGAGTCTTTTATCTTGTACCAAGTCGTGAGCTGATTCCCATTGGGAGACTTGAAAGCCGGGCTTTATAGATTGGCCTGATTATCTAACTTGGACAGTTTAAGGATATCAAATGCTGTTTGCTACCAACGTGATTAAAACGCCTGGCGAGAAGTGTGACTAAAACTCATGTTTCTATCTGGAAGGCTTAAAGCACAGATTTAGTTCGTCGATTGCAAGAGTTTGCTGACAAATTTGAAGTGGAAGATCAACAGAAATTGCCAGATATAAACAAAGAGTTTTACATACGACCAGATTGGTTGGATAACTTCAGGTAATTTGTGTTGAAAATTTAAAATATCGGACATAGCCAACAAGACGGAACATGCTTAACAAAAATATTGCTATCCTTTTCCCTGGAATTCACCTCCGTGATGGGACTGCGGAAACAAATTCGTCAACTTTTCAAACAGACCACTTCGGACTTAAGTATCATTGATTATGCGTGAAAGTACACATGACAGGTATTATAGCTCGTGGGTTTGAAAGAGTTTTCTGGATTATTATCAAATATTGGACGATAACCCACATGTCTAAAACGGAAAATTTGAGGTGTACAGAAATCGCACACTTCGACGATGAATGTGACCACAATCGTGAGTGTCTGTATATTTTTGAACGATGTAGATTATAACAAATCCACCTAGCTAATAACGATGAACAGTTATATTATTACAGACTCAGTTAATTTCTCTGCATAATGCTGAAACATCTTTTGGTCCGTTATTAGAGTTGATACCGTAGATTCAGTTAGCCACATGTTCTCTAAGACAATAATGTAATATAATGATAGAAAACGACGAGCTTGAGGAGTGGCTAGGGTTGCTTCTTGGCTGGATATCTGTAGTTCAGCGAAGCAAAATGTTCCAACATGGGCAATCAGAATAATGCATTAAGTGTTCCTTCGACTAACGTTGAAAGATTTATATGCTGTTCAAACTCTTCACCTGATTTCACCCGAACAGAACTGTTTCTATATTTATAAATATGTTTTGCGCAAATGGTTTTGTATAAGTTACTGGGAGGTTATCCATTTTGATGGTACACCAACTGGTTCGATGTACAAAAATTCTTCAAGCCAAGTCAACTTTTACGTTTCTGTATGATGAGTTAATCGTCTAAGGAGTGAAACCTGGTTTTCTGCACATAAAATGAAGACGAGTTTAAATGTCTACAAAACGGTGAGGTATACATTGTCTGGACGTTACATCACATTTATTCTGACAGCCGTCACCAGCGGATATCGGTTCACAAATTTACAGTACACGTTTCCTCCATTTTCTCTGAAAGTACCTTCCACACGATTGTGAAAACTAGATGAACAGCAAAAACGCTGAGTGCAATTACTGAAATGGTTTTCTTTTATGTCGCAGAGTGCACACCAGTTTTGTTGAAAAACTGATTACCCATCGCGAACTGCAATTAAGTAGAACAGCTTCTGTAAGTTTTGCTAACGCAGTTGAACGGAAGACTAGTAACGTTCAGTATAAAGCTAGCTTTTTGATGCAACACAACATGCTTAGAGAAACTAATTATATAACGGACTGTAATCGGCGAATGCACTAATAAAACCTTAATGCGTACCATACCAACTGCCCACCAGATAGCAATTTAGGCTGAGTATTTTTTGTGCGAATAACTGCAGAACTTGTTAGACCATGAGGAAATTTCCTGACTCCTCATTACGATTTTCTTATCTGATTTGGTGGTTTAGGAAAAGTTTACGACTTTTCCAGTTTGCATTTCAACATTTTTGTTTTCAAAGGTATGAAGATGGTGTGCACCCAAATTGAGAGTCTAATCAAGTAGAGCTACTTTCACAAAATTAACAGAAACCTAGTTTAAAATATTTACTAAGGTGATATTGCTATAAACGTCAGTAAGTCCTTACAATTTGGGATGTCGGATATTATATAAGCAAATACTGCGTCCCGATGGGGAAAACCTTGTTTTTTAAATTTGTCAAAAGTAATTAGTGATTCGGAACACGGTGAAACGTATGCACTCAGGTAATTATTTGTGCCACAAGCAGTCATGCCGTTTTATTTATTTTAATTTTAATTTGAGTGCCTGGATTACATCCAGTGTCAGATTGCCGCATTTTCTTCTGAATTACTAGAAGCTGGCAGTAAACCCCAGAACATGGATAGATAGTATAGGATTATCCTTCCGGTTATCCGAAAGTCGACCATAAATGACACAGGTAGTCGCAACAGTGCGAGTGCTAACTCACGATTATGAGTGCAGAGCGAGTGAGTGACATTAAACAAAATATGCATACGCAGACATCGTGAGCCCGATAGGTTTCTGTATTGTTTGCGATATTTTTGATCCATAACTGTTAGATACTGAATGCGTAGTATTCATTACAAAATAAATCAACGAAACCTGTCTAACTAAAATGTCGGAACTCGAAACCTAGCTTATGTCCGCTTTGAATGTATACTGTCTCCATAGTTTTGTGTTGTCAGTCACTCCGCCACTCGTGAGACGCAACTAAACAATTGAAGGACGTTCCATGCGATTCACTGGTAACGACCTGGTTTTCTCAAACAGTTTTGTGGTTTTAGAACAATAGCAAGAGGGAGAAATTACCTTAAAAATTAGTGTGGTATATGCTAGAACTGGAGAACACGTGTGGAACATTGGCACTTTTAAACGAGGTGATATGTGTATTTCAAAGCAATCTTTCCGCTAAACAAATGTGAAAAGAAAACTCAAAAAATTATTGTAAGCAACGAATCTCCCGAGTACATTTCACTGCACCTTATCATGTACATCCATAGTCTACGGGTTCATATAACAAAGTTTATTACAGATTTAGAAGCCAAAGGCAAAATTGATAGCCATACACACGCGCACACACATCAATGCTCAGTGGTAACCATAGCAATCTCGTATTGAATAGCCCGTTTCCTATGCAGATATGTGGCTTCCATTTGTTAATTGTTGCCACCTTCAATTTTTGTTGCGTAATGTATCCGAAAGGCTTTCTCCAAGTCCATTTGAGGTCGATATTTCAACGTGTGTCGGGTGATCGACGACGTTGTTAACTCGTGACTCGTCACATTCTGATCTGAATCCGACGTTGTGGTATCCATCAGCGTTTTGCAAACCCGAAGTGGAATGTGTTCGTTGATCCAATTGCGTGATTGCTACTCGTTCTGCCTGTGTAAGTAATCCGGCAATCACAAGAGAATTCGTAATTCGTACATGATTTCCAATTGGGCGGAAACGTTGTTCTCAGTGATGGTGGTGTTCAGGTAGCTGCAAACAACGTCGCCAATTCGATTGCGAAGAACGTATGTCTCATAAGCATTAGGAGACGGGCTTTAAACTGGTAGTAATGTCCTCGTCCTTGTAAAGCGAACGATGGTAGAAATTCAGCTTGATAGCCGTTGAAGGCATTGTGGCTTTCACTTGTTGAAGTCCTACTAAACTGCCGATGGATAGCCATTTTCCTTGATCGTGTATCTCGGAGACATCTTTTCGCCAGTGTTTTTGTTAAATAAATTCCTCTGACACTGGATCAGCAAAAAACTGTGAAATTCCAGGTATTGTCTTGTCCAAGTGTACTTCTGGAACAAGGACCAGAGTACGCAGTCGTTGAGTCCGATGTTTCATGTATATATATAAAAACGTCAGCGTCTCACCATCCTCCTTACCAATAGTAAAGTCAATTTTGGAAATCAGCTTGTTAATTGTGTCCAATATACTTGTTTCCATCTCTTTAGTTTTCGTTAGTATTAGGATATCTTCGACAGGGCGCCAGTGGAAGTGAAACTGACTGATGACAACACATGCTTTTTTCTCCAAGTGGTCAACGAAGCTTTCGGCTAATAGCGGACCGAGTGGGATGGCCATGGCAACGCCATCAGTTTTTGTGTAGCCATATTCCTGGAGATAGAAATTTGTGGAAACTGTGCATAATAGTAGAAGGCGTTCTGAGTCAGATGTAGGCATTCTTGTGTTCAGATGATGTGATTCAATATGACGACAAATTACGTCAATCGTGTGCCTCGGGAGAAAATTTACAGACGACGAAATTACATCCAAATTGGCCATGCTTGTTGCTACATTCCAGACCATCGATTGAATCAGTCGACTGTAAGCTATCTTTCGCAGTTTTTCGGACCACTGATTGTTTTATGGGCTGAAGAAATTGGGTCAACCCCTGTGCCAACTTGTGTTGTGATGAGATGGACAGAGATAATATTAGCCTCAGTGAGGCACTAACGTTAAGGAGTTTGGACAAGCGGTAGAGTTGAACAGTATGTGATCCTCCAAGTGTATTTGATTTTGTTGATGACTGATCAGTAAAGTTTCTCTGGAGCAATGCTTAAGCTTTCTTATTAACGCGTCGTTTAGACAGTATTGTCTGCTGAGCTATCGTGATAAAATACAAACGTCATTTGACAATTGCTGCATACGTGACACACAGTCAGGTTCATCCGTGAAAAAATTCAAGAGTCTTTGTCCAGTTGTAGAATTATCCGATTTTTCATTGAACTGTAGCTTAGAAAAGAAAGCAACATGTGTTGGAGTCAGACTTGCTTTTTAGTTAGTGAACGTAACTCTGTATTGATGATCAAGGTCGACTAGCTTGACTTCAAACCAACTACCGGCATCATCTGATACTGGTCTGAGTTGAGGAAGCTGGTCAAACAAAAGCTCGAACTGAACCTGTGGCTCGATGTTAATGTTTCTGTTTGGGTTGCACAGAATTACATATTAAAAGATAAGGATTCCAGTCGAATGTTGGCAACTTGGATTAGAAACAAGCTGGTAACATAACTAGCCGGACTTCTAAGAAATGCTTAGTCTGTCGGATTGTGTCTTAATGATTTATACAAAATGCTGGGCAAGTTGGTTCTGATCTGCTTGAATGTTTCACTGTAAAACTTGAACTTAATACTACATACAAGACTAAGTCGGCCAAAAATCTATCTGTTGAAGTTGTAGGTTCGGGTTATCCTGTTCACAGATAAGTGACCAAGATATAAATGTTAATGTCCTAACATATCGTGTTTAAACTTACCAACAACGTTTCACTAGCAACAATTATCTCCGCTCGATTTGCGCTTTAGTTTTAAAAGTGTTTATGCTTTTTCCTCAGACATCATATTCACTACAAACTAACCCTTGTGACTATGACTCAAAAAAATTTTCAATTAACGCTTCAAGTTTCCGCCCTAATATCTTTACAGATTTGTTGATGATCTTCATGGAAATATGTTTTAAATTGTTATCAGTCCATTTGTTTGATGGCCTATCAGCAGTTTACTTTATAGAGTTTTTATGCGTATCGTGTGAACCAAACGGCAATAATGTCATCCAGGTGATTCACTAATCCCGGTAGTTTGCAACTTCGGTTTGACTGGACTTATACCCCACTTCTAGGAAGTAACCGTAACACAGTGTGATCGCAGCTTTCATGCAGTAGTCTACTCTTCTTTGACAATCACTTCTAGGCCCCTTGAACAAATATAATCAAACTCCAAAGGCTTGCGCATTGGAAATAAGAAATTCTTGCTCTACAGTTTGTGAGTGTTCTACAGATCGAACCGCTAATTGCCAAAGGCGGGGACTGACCAGCGTGCCTTCGGATCTACCTTGGGAACTCATAGAACTGTGAGTGATTTGGTTTTGTGGTTTTCTTTTCTATTGGTAACTGAAATAAAGTAAATGATTGGTTAATAATGAATTGACTGCAAACCAAAGGCAGTTTGGTATGACTTGTCATACTGAGGTAAGGTTGATTGTTATGGCACACTTCTGGTTGGTATTTTTCACCGCGTACACACAAGATATGACTGCATCCAAAACAGGAGGAATCGCCAACACTTACATGTAGAAGTTTATACAATATTATAAACTAACAATTCCGACGTATTCTGTTCCACAGAAATTTGGCGCACAATGAACTGGAATACGTAAACGAAACGTCGTTCAAGCATTATCCAAATTTGCGAAAACTGTAAGAATTTACCATATTCTCACTTAAATTTGCGCTAACTTTCATTAAATCCTCTCTTGCAATTTATCAATTACATTATAAAGTTTAGTCAGGTTGTCTTGTATTTTAATTGTTTATTTAACAAACTATGATAGGAAAAGCCTATAACATACAAGTCATTAGATGAATATGTTCTCTATTTGAGAAGTATGGTTAAACTGAGTTCAACTTTTTTTCACAAGACGTTTGGGAGATTTCAGACATCTCTCTTCACATGATTTAGGTGACAAATCAAAGGTGTATGTGAATTTTCTGTGATTTTTGCGATACAACAGGGCTTGAGGTAGCGTACAAAGCTTCACTCCTAACCAGTGGTTGAGGTTTTACCAACCGCCTAAAAACGAACTGAGTTGTGGATCTGTCTGGTTACAACTATAACATAATGATTGACGGACACGCACGTATGCAGGACTATGGGAACCGTACTTGAATGTAGACTACATAGCTCGCCAACTTCTATGGAATGAGCTTACCAACTAATCAAGAATCTTTGACCGGGAACATTCCTAATGTTTCACCCGAGACCTTCTCTCTCTGTTTCTTTTTCTTCACATTACTATATTAGTTTTACCTGAATTTTCTTTGTGCCTATGAATTTCTAAATTCATACTTCTTCTACAGAAACTTGTGCCCACAGGACACCAGCAACAGTTTCTGCTGCCAGCGATTAAATGTGTTTTCAAGTACATTTGAGATTTACCTGATGTGAAACGGTTTATTTAAAAGCAATCCGTAAACCTCAACAAAAGTAGTTCAGAGAACTTTATCTTCACAATTTCACCAGAGAGTTTATGCTGTTTACAACTAACAGGAGTTACAGTTTGGTAAGTGAGACTAACGATCGATAGCCGTTACTGCTGAATAAAATTATTTCGTACTGGAAGAAGACTGTGTGGTAGAAGAAAGCATGGATCATCTAGTGCTCACGCTTTGACAGCTTTTCTCCAGCAGCATACAATAGAGGGTCGGTGCAAAAACGTTTTAAGTAGTCAATTCGCTCCGGCACTAACGACAACTTAGATAATGAACTACGTCAGGTGGAGCGGAGTTAATCAAACAACGGTTTTTCGAAAGGAATTACAAGACGGAATATCGCGACTGACGCATAGTGTTATCCGTAATTCACAGTTTCAAAAAATAGTTGGATTGCACCAGTCAGTCAAAGTTGACACGTATCGATTAATTGAATAATGCTTGAGATCCACTTTTGTCCACTCTTATTTTGCCACTAAGCTAGTGGTCGCATGCACAGTTTTCTGATCCCTCAAATCAACCATCACGTAACCAACGTCTCAGATCAGCTATTTAAACGTATTCTGCGAATACCATTTTGAATACACAGCCTCCACTGTTGACATGATTGGGAGCCAGTATTAAATCATGGTAGCCAAACCCTTGGCAAAACGGGTTCAACAAACGGTCGTTAACCAGGCAACCTACCACTAAGTACTTTCAAAAAACTAGCGTCACAGATCGCTAAACATCACCAATTGGCACAGTATGTGACTACTCCTGTGTGTTTTGGAATTCATTTCGCTTCCTGCCCCCAATCCGAGGCCAGCATTTGCCACGATTTGCCAAAGTAGTTGCACGCAGACACTGCCATCTCGTTTCATTTTATATAGAAAATAAACTGTTCAAGACCTTCACGCTGTCCTGGCAACAAACAAACAGATTATAAACTTCGATTTTTGGAATTACTTTATGGTTTAGACGTTTGTACATTCAACTTGTTTGGTGTAAAAGTCAGTAGAAATTCAGTGATATCTACTCGAACACAAATCGTGTAATGTTGATCACTTGTCTACTTTAGCCTCCGTGTTTCATGATGAACACCCTGGGTAACTCACTTTTGCTCTCCCGTTGGCGTATATGACGCTTATCAAAAATTAACGGTCTCATGGAAAGATTATAGGTGGTCACCGATGTCATGCTGTCACGTATGCAAACATGTACATCCATTGACTCTTACATAATACATGATCGATACAACTAAGCTCGAAAAATGCCAACTCGAGTTGAAGTTGTGAAACGATCCATCAAACGAGACACGTGTAGGACCTCTGGGCCACCCGTACGCAGCGACGGTTACGAGGAACTGAATGTATCCTTGTGCTGGTCATCGATTCTAGATGTAGGTTGCGCAGGTTGAAACGTCACTTGAAGACTGTAACTGCTTCTCGGAATTGGAAAACAAAATACCGGTCAAAAGAAATTCGCCAGTTTACACAACCATCCGTAAGATAATAGATATAGCGCGATTATAGTTTGGCGGAATTATACTGTTGTGTGTGAAGCAGAATTGTAGCGTATGATGGTTAGTCAACCCATGGTCCCAGTCCCAATCGATGTATTTTAGACCATCCACCCTTGATAACATCACACTGATTGCGACGACACAAACCACCTTCTCCTCGGAGAACAACCAGTTCAATGGAGACCAGACAATCATTCTGATTTAATCGAAAATGTTAGAAGTCAATCTATTAAGACAAGTTATAAACGCATCAGTTGTGTTTCCAGTTACCGTTTTTCTAGGATAGTGCGATATTTATCACCTCACGGCCAATCCAGAAGTCCTGAAAAATATTTCTGCTCCGTTGTTCTTAGCCTACTGAGACAAACTGAACACCTATAACAAAGCATTAAACTTGATACAGGTTGTGCTACTCATTGAAACAAAATAATTCAGTTCACTTTAGCCAAGGCTACGCGTGAGTGATCCCGAGGCTCCTTGTGCCTCCAATGGCTGATTAATGTTTATGTTCAGACCAATTTCTCACAGTGAATAGTGAGAAAATGTAAAAAATGATCTCCACTGAGTGTGAAAAGGTACGTTTGCAGATGTACCGTTACAGTCAAGACGATTACATGCAAGGAAAGTGAATGACACTCATTGTCGATAATCTGTCGTCTACCATTGGATGAACCTTTCATTCTTACGGTCGTTGTACCATGCTGGTAGACTAAGATAACGAAAATGTTTCGATGAGATTTGATTAAGGGAAATGCAGACAGCTTCCTCTTCTGCGTTTAACATCCTTATTATCAAAATAGGCTGATAATAACAATCAGAAAAGGCATACAAATGCACAGCAATTTGGCCAAAACAACTAGGTATAAATGTAAAATCGGATAGTGTCAGTTCTGGCTTCTCCTTCTGTTCCAGTAATGGGACCGTGTTAGGCAGGTGGTGTACAATACTTAGAGAAGTTTAACAATCACACACGCCCCATGCTATTTTGGACAGAGAAGCAACGAATTGCTTTCCAGTCCCCGATTATTTCCTTTAAGAAATCACTGAGACAAGGAATACTTCTAACTGGTTTTCATAGTGGCAATCAAATCGATCAGGTAAAGAGCGCTGTGAGTTTTGCAGATTTTTCAAAGGGAATCAGAAAGTAGATTAGTTTGTTAAAGTGTGCAAAAAGACACTCTAATCTTGCCTGATCTTCCGTTATACTGGTTGTCGTTAGATCGTACTTCACACCGTGGTTTACCTCTATTCACAAAGCATCAAGTTAAGTAAACAGTCCAGTTGTCTTCAGTATGCTCAGGAACGGCTTCCATTAGCTAAATCGAGACAGCAACAGAGTATCCGGTCACAGGTGACGCATAATTGTAGTTCTCAATATGTGTACAAAATAATCATCAATGGTAAGGGCTGCTAGTTGTTTTTCTGTATCAACAGTAACATTCTGGTAAGTTTGATATTTGTAAGTGATATTTGCAGTTTAAATCCCCCACCTGTGCGTTTATGTTCGTTTAGTCGCGAAACGGTAAGTTTTGCACTCTTCCGCATTGTTGTTAATAAACTGTTATCTTGTCAAGGGCCCGGAAGATTCTAATCACGATAAATATAAATGGCTTCTTTAGCAGCAGCAAAGATACGCAGCCGGGGCAGTAGATTTTCTCGAGAATTTGGTAGATTTCATATGAGATAGGCAGTCGGTGACTTAATGTAAATTTGAGAAATCAAAGCTCACGGAATGTCTCTTTAGCCCAGGCGATATAATGCTTACTGCGTTTTGTCATGTTGTTTTTATTTCCTGTTCAAATCTGATTAAAACCGGAGTTTTCCACAATTAAGTGTATTTTATATTATCAAGACTGCGAAACTAATTATCAATAGTAAAGTTTCCGTAGTCATAAGTCGCGCTGACGGATTCTAGCGTAATCCGATTGAGAAGTCCTGCCTGGGCAATCAATCTGACAGATTATTAGGTACATCCCATAGGTAACAGTGAGACCAGTGGGTGGCTGAGTGCAAGTATAAACCATCAAAGCTCCCTGTGTGGATTTGTAGCTCAGCTCGTAGAGCGCTTGCTGATTTTAGACATGGTATTCCTGCGGCTGATTTGAATCCAACTAAAACCCAGGTTTTTTTAAATTGGGGCACTTCTATAGAAACAAGTAAAGATAAACAAATAAGTAGCTTGTTATTATGTAAAAATTTCACAGTCACTTCATACTGTAAAGGTCTGCCTTCGGAAGTCAGCACAAATAAACGCAGTTTTCTGCCTTGAAGATAATAACGAGCTCGACTTTAAATGAATGAAATTTTGCATCGTTATTCTGTAAGTACACTATAGAAGTGCTCTTTATCGTGCCTAATTGCTTATTTTTTCACTTCGCATGTTGCAATCTGGTTGTATTCAAGGCCAACATGCACCATTACATAATCAAAATGTTTCGAACCAAATTGTTTAAGGTAAACAGATTTGAAAGACAGTTAAATCTGCTACGAGTTAACTAGGATGAACAGTACATGAGCCGTTTCATTCCATATGCTACAACACTCCGATCTATATGTATAATTTTTGTGCTAGCTACCATTTTGTGCAGGGGTTATTTGTAGTTCTAGAAATCAAGTGAGAATAGCATATCAAATATGAGATTGGAGAAATAAGAGCAAATCTCCTAAATGCTAAATAATAAATCAACTGCAACCTTTGACTTCACTCAGAAACTTTGTTTTTCATGAATGCTACGGAGATTTTCAGTTACCAAAAACTAAATAGTAGGCTACTTTTTCAACTAAATTGTGTTTGTCTTTCAGAGTCCTGGACAATAATCGAATAACCCATGTTGACCCGAAGGCTTTCGCACACTTGAGGGAGTTGTCTTCGTTGTGAGTTATTGTCCACCTTGCACACGCAATCCTTAATAACGCGCTTCTTGATATTCCCTGATGGAAGTCCGTCGCGTGAAGGTTTCACCAGAATCTGTGTACCAAACCTGACATATAGAGTAGTGTTTGCTTGTGATTTCAACATGGCTCATTTTCTCTTAAAGATAATGCGACAATGTGCAAGTTGTTCAGCTTCTGTTGCACAGCATAACGTACATCGGTAACTATTGCCGCGCGACCTGAAAATGTTTCACTCGTTTTGTTTGCAGTCCAAAAAAAAAACAAAATTATTAATCAATTACAACACTGTTAGAGCAACATAAATGAGAAATATCATTCCCAAATATTTGAAGTTGGGCTGTCCTCCCTGGTCAAATTTTCATTTACTTCAGAACGTGTGAAATGATAGCGAAGCTTCACGTCAACTTGAAATTAAGTGGAGAAGCGAACCAGCAGTGCAATGTCTGGAAGTTAGCGGAAGTTTTAGTGTTAGACTGTTAAAAACAGAGTACGATTCACATTTACTGTCAGCCTTTGAAACACCATAAGACCGTTTCGAATAAAGCACCGCAACTTGAAGTTTTAAAAATATATACTTATGGAACTTCCATCTTATAAATATTCCCATGACCATAATTCGTAAACTGACTTTTGTGGCTTTTAAGGCATGTCAAGCATCTCTCGATTAATCTCAAAGTTTCCGGTCAAATTTGGCCAGATGTTTCATCAAAATCCATCATGTAGGCTCATCTGAAACGTCCTACTTATAGTTCACTAAGACCAGCGATGGACATACTACCACACTTCTCTTCATAATTGCTACTGTGGTTCAAGTTTAAATCAGCAATCTTCTATTTACAACAATTTTAGTGAATCACTATGTTCCATTCAGCAAGAAAACATTTTAGTTTACTTATCTATGCTTTCTAAATGGATGAAACCTTCTGCTAAAGGTGCAATTTCTGTGTTGTGTCTACTTTAAAGGCGCACGTTTTCTAACAGATTGTTGACATACATTTATTTCAAGTCCAAATTATTCATTGCTCGCCTTAAGTCCCTGGTCGCGCTGACTGAAAGAAACGTAACGTTGCCGTATGTCTGAGCATAACACAAAATCGCTGTCTTGATTCTGACAGCAGTATTTCTGTTTGCTTTCTATATCTTGAACTGACGAACACGCATTAACGTCAACAGCTGACAACGTATTCAGCCTGTACGGAATCATCATCAGACATTTGCATTCAATCTGTTAAGATTGTTACAATACGGTTAACTGGTAAATTCCTGCTTGCAATTTTGTTTCCAAAAAAAATCATTCAACTTGTTTTTTGTTCGTAGTTTATTTGCAACTTTGAAAGCTGGGCATAAGACCGAATTAGTTTGCTTCGTTGCTTCATTTATTGCTCCAGATTTTAATACTAAAAATCGAATTTGGTTTACATCACATCCAGGTACATGAGCTCAAACAAACTTCAACATTTACCATCTGGTGTGTTCTCTGGATTGTCCAACCTAAAAATACTGTGAGTAAATTGATTTGCATATTTTTTCGACCTCAAAAATGACTCAAAAAGATTTTCGGTTGACCTACACTTCGCAATTATGCCAAGTACTTTTAAGCTGGCCACTTTATTTAAGTTTATGATCGTTTTTATCTTACCACATTGGTTTGGTTCCTTAATTTCCTTTACCGTCTAAGATACGACGAAAAGGTGTTTTCTTTAAATAAACGGGCACCTTTTTCAGTGGGAAAGTTCTTACCTCAAATCGAAAACTCAGGCACCTTCTCTGTAGCAACAGGAACGAATTCTATCAATCCTCGAGAAACGACCAGTTGAAAGCTGCAAGGTGTGATGTTGCCATTTACCTGACATCAAAACAGTCATAAACATGTGGAATTTATGACCGCCAACTGGATAATCTTCCGAGTGGCGTCCTTGATGTATCTGCACAGCTCATAAACACTGTTTTCAGTAGCTGACTCCTACAAGCGTCCCTTTAGAAAAAAAATAGAAATTATGGGTGGGAGCTGAATTTAAGCTAAAAAACACAAATGAAGAGAAGCATAATAAAGAAGTGAATCTTTAAGGTTAGCCTTAACGTCTTTTTGTGCTTTGGTCGATTTACGAAAAGTTAATAAAAATATCATTTTTTGATTTTTTCTGACTGGAAAAGACTTAGTTCAAACTGGTGTGAATACCTATAGTGGTTATTCTCATTTTCACTGAGAACGCAGTGCGTGGTAAGCAAAAGAGACTAGGTTCCCAAGCCCGTCGTAGCGCTTCAAACTTGCAAACTTCCGTTTGTTTACTGAACTCCAAAGCAATTACGCACTCCAGAAACTTAAGTACTATTCGCGAAATCACAATGATTGGGAGTGAAGTAAGTTCTGTTCTTTGGTTTCCCACACATAAAGTCCTTACAAACACAACCATGACTTTTTATTTCCTGTCGTCCTTTAGCCAACTCCTTTTGTTCTGAGGCATCTTAATCAAAGTGAGAAGCCATTTATTTCTCAACTGCTCAATTCTCTTCCGGTTTCCGTTCTGAAACTATTCGTTTCACTGAAATGAGGACATATTTTAGTTCACTAGCTGTTCACCGTCATAAGCCAGGAAACATTAATGGGGAGACACCAGACTGCAAGCAGAGTACAAAGGTACTGCATTTGTTCAACAGTCATTCAGCGTTAATCGGTTTTACGTCTACTTTATGATTGACAATTGTTTAATAACGAAGCCTCAAATAAATCTAGGGGGATATTTTCTGAAAGGACAATTCATATAAGATTGTGAAAGGATACTGATGCCTCACGTTGCTTTTTTATGTTGATTTGAATATATTTAAAGTCATACTTGCAGAATATTGTGCTCATTTGTCTAACGATTTTTGGAAAGAAAACGAAAAAAATATATTTAAGGTATAACACCTATAGGAAATAGGATGTCTTTTGTTGCAACATCCACAAATTGTTCCGCTTTGTTCTGGAATCCATTCGAAATGAGAACTGCTGTTCTGTAATGCACTTATTTTGGTGTTCCTTTGTAATTTTTCCCCGAGTCATCGAGCAAAACTGCTGGGATCAGTGAACTGTGGTTTTCTTAACTTACTTTGAATGTGGGTGGCCACTTATGAATTATTCTTACAGTACCTTCTCGAATTTTTGCGTCTGCTCCAATGAGGATTAACAACGGAGTCCTGGAAAACCAAAGACGGACATCTCGCATGCCATACTTATGATTTCAAATTGATATTCATTATCCTGACTACCTTACAGTAGCCACCCCGAAAGTTCTTTTCCATACGTGCTCCCTGAATACATAGTGCAACAGACATTAGTTGAGGGGTTATAAGTGGCTGTTACGTAAATTCCTGCCTTCCTCACCAATGATCAATTTGAAGCCTGTGTTGACTTGTGTGCATAAAGTTGTTCCATCCAAACTAGACAAACTGGGTTATCGGTGCTTGGTCTTCATTTCGTAGAACGAACGTATTTCAATCGGATTGTGACAGGCACCCAGTTTCTGGGTGGTCTAACACAAGCTAACCAATCGTTCAGGTAACGACAGCAATTTTGCCCAGACTGAGACAGCAAGGAAAGAAAGGTGAGACGGAAAACACGAGTATGTTCGCTGATTAAGTTCAGACACAAGTGATCACACCGAGAAGGAAATGTTGCCAAACGGAAGTGTGCATCTAGTATCCTATGCCATCTTTACTTAAGATATATTTTGTCGCCGGACAAAAAAACCGTGAGACTGTGCAGCTGAGGGTCTAGTGCCCAAAAACTGAAAAAACTTCCTACCGGTTTTCACAATGATCATTCAGCCATCAGCAGACAACAGTTTAAAGGCGCTATCAGCAACTTAGTGGAATTAAGTTCCTTGTTGCTTCCTTATCACCAATGTAAATCAACCGTTGTATTCACAGTTAACTGCTAAATACTATAAGCTCACTGATAGAAGTTGTAACAGAATCCGCAGATTAATAATGGAAATGTGATGATGATAAGTGTGGCGAATTGCTTCACATCTTCACCTTGTGTCAGAACAAGTAATGATCTTGTTTGTGAACAGTCGGGTGGTAGACAGCAGTGTATTTCTCAGAGGAATAATTTGTTAAGTTTTGAAGTGCCCTAGTATAAATAGGCTGATGTGTAAATAATTAGCAAAATTTTAATGGAACACACATATGTCAAAAATGCTTCCTTTGAATTCATGCTTATTTTAATTAAAGCCTTCTCAAGGGGACGAATTCATGAAGGAAAAGGTAACGCAGGATAAACAATCCGAACTGTGCAACATAAATTAGGTCCAGAACGGCTATTTGACCGCAAATATATTAATCGTGAATTCTGCTGACAATTGTCTATGACTGGGAAACCACACACACTTGAAAAGATCATTTTACCACATGGGCTTAATCCGATTCATAGGCGTCAAGATTTTTCATTACCAGATAATCACGATCAACTGGACGCACTCATCCCATTTATCTTGTCATTACATTCAGTATTTCAACATTGAATGTGAAATGAGATAGGAAAATCTGTGTGCCATTACTTTTGGTTGCGGTTGACCCGGTCGATTATTTACCTAACAAAATAAGCAAATCTATCCGACCTAAGTAATAGGAGACAATTTTGTCGGACCTATAGCATTTCTTAACTAATAATAACCATATAACATTGATAAACTGGCAACAACCGGCTACTATTGATATAATCACGCACATACTCTACGAAAAGAATCAGACTAATTTATCGAGGAGGTATTCCATGTCACGTATATCTTGAGTCGTTAATCAACTTTTGTGCGATTAACTTCAATGTATTGCTCAGTTCAAAACTTCAGCGATGGAGTCACGTGATAGTATTTCGATGGACTATTCAGTTAACTTCTGGTTGCAACACATGTATTATACCGTTCCTTCAAAAGGCCGTATTTAATTTACTGTCCAAATATGCTAATATTTCACATTTCTATCGATAATTCTCCCATACTACATTTTGGGACTCACGAAGTTCAGTCACACACAAATTATAACTGGCCTAAAATAATGATAAAAGCTGGTTCCATGACAACCAGAAGTATTCTTCAACGGATGCTAAGGTGGAATGTTACTACAGGTACTCTTTATAACCGGATTTTATTGCAACGCACTCTGTAGCATAGTTAATCTATACGCATTGATTATTACACTTCGTTTTTAAGCTGACCGTTGAGCCTTTGGTTTGTTTCCTATTTCCACACTGATATACCAGTAGAAGCTAATCTGATTTTGAACTTCGGAATACCAGTTGTAAGTTTTTAAAAATTGATAGTTTTCCGAAGAATTATTTTCAATTTCTGTGGATGTAGCGCATACGTAAAATTTGAAAGTAAACCGTAAGATAACACAAGTTGCTCCATAAATCATCGAGGAATTCGGAACATTAAGTGAGTTCCCAATCGCAGCAGTTTGCAGTAAACCAACTGGTAATGCTATAACTCCAAAAGAATACGGGTTGCCTTATTCTATTATTATATTGGGGCGAGTGGACGTTGCAGGTAATTTGCTGTTATATTCTACTCAAGTTGATGCGTAAGTATCAGTTGGCAAGACTTCCTCTCAGAAGACCATGTTTTATTCGGATACAGGATTACTTGAAAGACCTGTGAACAAACACTTATACGGGGCTGTGGCAACTACCCAAAATTCCGTGTTATTTTCGCCTATAGTTATGATAGTGAACAGTGTGCATGCCATGAAAGTTTGTATGGCAGATTCAATAAAAAAGTGTCATTAGAATTTGAAGTGCTTCAAGAAAGCGTTGTTCTATCCATTCATTTTTCAGTTGGAAAGACTATAACTTCTGGTCATTAATAGTTCGTCATCTGTGTAGTCCGGACAAAAAACACGAACACAAAAACTCTTCTATCTGAACTGAGATATTATTGGATTATCAGAGCTTTTGGATAAATTTCTTCGCTTATGCTGTACTTCTGTGGTTTAAATTTATACGCAAATGTTTTGTGCTCTATACATCGTCCGTAGGATAATTATGAACAGGCCAATGACAACGAATTTTAGCGTAACAGTGTCCTTGCACATGACGTGAGTTGTACCAGACAATGCTCCGTTGCATTGCGCAGAAGTTCCTGTTCTTCAAAACTGCCATGAAAACATTACAGACTGCTTAAATGTTGCCCGAGTTAATCTCTACAATGTTTTTAATCACCAGCACGATTAATTAAAGCCAAAATTTAGTTGAATAGTTTACTGAACCTAAGCAGTTTACCACCAGGTTTCTCCACTGCATTTCTGGATAGAGCTTATCAATCCGTTTTGACCGTTGTAACACAAAGTTAGTTGTAAACACTAGATGGTCATGGTCTGTGGTTCTTGTTTCAGGTACCTTCATCGGAATAAAATTTCATGTCTACAGAAAGGATCTTTCAGCGGATTGGACCATCTGCAGATATTGTAAGTATCATCTAATTTCTATTTGCTGACCCATGTTTCATTGATCGCAAAGCTTTTTATTCAGTCAACTACAAAAATCCACTGTTTTAGAAAACTGTTAACACAAATTAGACGTTCTGCTGGCTATTAATTTCCGCTGTTAGGAGGTTGGGGCAACTTTTGAACCGAAAACTTTTGTTGGTGCGTGAAGCAATGAACTTCGTTAAAGCAAAATGTTTTATACGTAAATCACGGGAAGATTGGAATTGTTATTTTGTTTAGGATTCACTTCACGTATCCGCTGCACAAGAACCCGAAATAAATCAGAGCTCCTTTCAACTGTGTGGTATGCACGATTCAACCTAAGTGAAATTTCAGATCGCTATGTTCCACGTTTATATGTTTTATGTTTAAAAATAGTAATGCCGCGAGATGGTTTACTGAAGTGAGATCTGAGCGAGAAGCGGAGTTCTAAACGTATTCAGACATTTCCAATTCATTTATCGTTTAGAGTTGTTTGACCGTTAGATTTTGTGGGATGGGGTATACCAGAATAAAAACCTACGTTCTGTACTTTTAGGTTGACAAAGAATCAGAGTTATGAAGCAACCATGTGTAAAAAATGATGCGGATGAGCAGAATATTGAAATCACACCCAACCCCGCAAGGATTTTTTGAGCGGTAACAAATAAGACGAATACACAAGCATACATAAGATAATTTCAATTCCGAGCGATGTATGACATGATTAATACATTGAAACCAAACTCAGTTTACTGGGAGAGCAGTCGTACTGAAGAATAAGAACCCGGAAGTGCCTGGTTGAGAATAAGCCGACGTCATGAAGTGGGCTTAAGTATCTCGTCATAGGTCAATCACCAAATAAAACAACCAGTTATACATTAAAAAGGTATCAAGTACAATTGAACTGCTGCAAAAGAGACACGTACACTTACTGATTGTGGTCGATCATCAACCGAATAATATGGTTTGTTCAAAAGCCGTAAAAAGCCATACATTTTGACACATCTAGCTTATTCCAACATATGGCATGCTAGTTGAAACCTTTACAAGCAACCACAAAGCACACTTTAGTAAAACGATTTTTCGTAGAGAGTGAAAAAACTAACTTCATGTGTGGTAAGTAAGAGTTTTTCTGTTGTATAATTGACGAAACAGCTTGATTCAAGTCGATTGTGAAGTTCTGACTTCACACGGATCTTCGGTTTTTTGTCACTTGTTTCCATCCAGTTTCCTTAGACATAGTGCATTCTGTCCACATGCCAAACACAGCCTGAGAATAGTTTATTTATCGACTGTGGGTGTTTTGACTTGTGGAGAACACATTCTGCGTCGCAACACAGGAGAACAGAAATCGTGAAGTCTGGGTTGTGCGGCAGTTTATTGTTCAACGAAATGTAATTCATCTATCCAGACATCACATTACAAACAGGACGAGCCACTTAAGTTTGCACTGCTCCCAGTGTGTATGGCACGAGGATAACACGTGCCAAAACATTAGTCTGGGATCACGTGAGGATGAGAATACCGTGAAAGGATGAGCCAGACGAAATAGGTAAAAATGCAACGATGACTTGCATCATCATCCGTATGACAATATGAGCTAATTGAATGTTGAATAACACGTCGTTTTAGACTGGGAGAAATTCGCGGCTAAATTCCTTCAAAAGACAAAGATTACAACAGTTAAAGTAATGTATTATGAACAGATGAATGAAACATAGTAATCTTTATTGACAGAAGAAGTTCTGTGGACATTGTAGGTGCATCCACCAGTGGTGAACATTGAGAACAGGTCAATTATTGTACATTTCTTTTTCGTTCAGGTGTAGCTTTTCGATAAGCCAGGAAACCTTCAGTCTTAAAAATTAATCCAAGTTGTTTTTTTACCTAGAACATGGCTTTTGTGATATTACGTTCTCAATTTTTAGATCAATTGCTGCCACTTTTGCACTTATTGTCTGCGGGACATTTAAAGTAACGACGGGCACGTTGATAAATGCGAACTGTACAGCCGATAATTCATTTAACATCTAGTCTCGCAAACAAATCAAACGTGATGCACCTCGAAGACTATGGAATTGGTCGAATTAACCAGCAATATTTAAGAAACTTGGAGTGAACTATCACAAGTACACTTTGTTTCTTGATAAAAGACACGCACATATGACGCGTAATAGTGTTTTCAGCGATGATTATCACATTCTATTTTACTGTACAATAATCTTGAAATAATGCTGACCTCTTGATAACTAGCCAAAGCAGTTTTCGTAAACGTATTTTTACGTACACTGTTCAAGGGTGACATGTTTCACGTGACATGTATTTCATATTCACATTTGCATACAAACAGTTATATGTTAGTTTTAAAATTAAGCCAGATATCAGAAAATATGTAATGCTCATACACACGTCAGATGGACTACAGTCAGCCATACTGTTATTACTACCGACCTGCAAGCGCAGTCGAGTTAAAGTTGCAGCGAGTTTGCAAACAGTGCATAGATAAGACAAGATTGGTTAATGTTGATAAATCTGTAAAACATTGCTTAGTAGTTCGTGGCTATCGCTGGGTATTTGAAACAACGGCAAATGTAGTGAACGTGATGAATACATGCAGTGAAACTAATACAGTGTGTTAGATTGGCCTTGTGAACTAATGACAGCTTAAAAGTTTCAGCCCTCTTTGACCAAATATGGTATTCCACTCTTGTTCCCCTATATTGGGCAAATCGTGTCCATAATAAATTGTACATAGGTACATGTGTATGTGAACAGTGACACACATCCACCTCTTCAGTAACTGAGAGCTGACTAACTGAGATTGGGCCACACGGTAATAATATGAACAATACACTTAATTGAGGATTTGTCGAACAGATCACAACCTGTTTTCATTGGAAAAACTGCGCGTTTATGTCCATTGTAAACTTATTTCCAAACTAATCAACCTAAATTGGAAAACGAGAGAATGTTAGAACTAGCTGCATACAAATAAATACTTTTACGCGGATCTAGTCAAAGGTAGAGATACACTCACGATTAGGAATAAAATGGTGACTTTTGTTAAAAGGAATTTTAGATGCAAATGTTTTAATGAGGGACCTTGTTACAAGAATTTTTACGATTAGTCGGCTTGGAATCGGAAGTGGAATATAATAAGGGAATTACTTTTTAGTAAGAAAGTCTAATAGACACTTTCTCATTTCCTTCAACATCCAGAACGAATAAGTCTCCAATGTAGTTAGATATTCTATTATTTCAAACGTTTGAAACACTGTACCCATTGTTCTCACTTCAGGCACTTATCCGATAATCGCATTCAAACATTTTCCAGAGGGAGTTTTGAGGATCTCAAGAGGCTGAAATATTTGTGAGTCAAACATTATCTCGTTGTGTTTAATTAGCTTTATTTCAATAATAAGGCTATATGTATGTTGAATCTGCGTCCTGGTATCCCTCAGGTGTGGTTTTTGGTTGTGTGTTTTCGTACGACCTGTGTACCATAGTGATGGAAATAAGAACATTGTACACTTTACGTTCTACTCCGTAGACCTGTATGCTGCAAATGTGATATTCAGCAGTGAATCCACAAGCATCATGGCCACTCATTTATATGATGCATACGCATCTATTAGTCACTAAGTCAGCCGTAGCATACAATACATATTTAGTTTCAGTGGGGTCTAAGGAAAACAAACGTATTTAAACATTCAAAACTTAAGAGGTTGTAGTAAACAACTAACCAAATATTAAGAATCAGCTGACCTTATCTGCATTTACGCCAGATGATCATCTGATATCGGACACAAACTAAGTAGATACTATCACTTTCGCCTATTGCATTTTGTGTTCGACAGGAATTTCTACCAAGTGAACCTTGTAAAAACGTCGAATTCCCATTACCCAGATCATAGATGACCAAAGAAGATATTTCACGAGATAGTGACAATTGGTTTACTCTCTTTAATCAAGAAAGCAATTGAATATTCGTAACCAGCAGTCAGCGAAAACAACAAAGACGATTTGACATTTCATCAAACAGACGCTGAGTTGCCAGCCCTACAAATCTCCTAAGGCAACAGTTTGTCAGCTGACAGATATTTCCTAACACTTCCATGAAAAATGCTGGAAAATTCGGGTTCCGGTTGAGAAATGCCAACTTAAACCAGTTTTCTGAATTAACAACATAGTTTTCTTTTGTGATGTGTATTGTCGTGGACCAGACAGGAGTTCGGTTCAATGGCGTTATACGTCCGTGACAGGAGAGAGTAAAAAAACTGATAGTTTGCAGTTTAATTTTAACCGTGGCTGACAGAAATCTTAATATATATTAACTGGGTATACATGACCACGTTTACCAAATTGCCAACTGGAAACACGTCATCCTGTTGAACTTCGATTAGGTCTAGGAGGACCGTACATTCAGTTTGCATAATGTTTTAACGGAACGCGAACTTTTCGCATTTTTGTTCAAATTTCTCCATCACGTGTGAAAATGTTAAACCGTTACATCCCAATCGTCCCTCTACGAACACAACATTAAGACTACTAAAAATTGATTGTTCTCTTCGTTTATATGTAGGCAAAAATAATGTTTCGTTTCCACGGTGAACAGTTTAGCAGCAATCGCCTTCAGTTTTACGACTAGTTCCGAAATGCCAGTAAGGCCTGTAAGGTCTCAGTCGACTCAAGAGGAAGTAACAGATCAAACTGAGTTGAACAACAGAAACGACACTGACAACCTTCTGTAGTCCGGATCATTTGTGCAGATCTCAAACTTCCTTGCAAGTTGTTCGTGTTTAGTTGCATAGCCAAATACGTTCAGTTGACTGCAATCAAACGCCTCGTTGTATTAATAATGTGTCTGAATCCCCAGACAGTCCCTGGGAGATGTTTCTAAATAGCGTACCATTTTATTTGCTCCACATTTGAATTTCAATCAAGTGGGTGACGTCTAACCGTTAGAATCTACTCGATAGTTATTTGGAATTACCTCAGAAATCACTGCAAGACTGACGACAACAGTGATGGTCACTATTATATATTTTAAAATTAGGTTGGATAACATCTTTGTAACAAATACGATATTGATTTGCTTTCTCGATTTTACTCCTTTCTTTGTTATCGTCATTCATCAGATACTTGGTCCACAATCCATTGATTTGCGACTGTCGACTGGCCTGGTTACCTCCAGTTCTAATTGAGAAGGAGGCTGGTGGAACCCAGTGGGCCAGGTGTGCAGAACCGATGCTGGTGCAAGGCCACCATGTGCGCGACCTCGTCCCAAGCGTGTTACATTGTGAAGGCAAGCCAGATTTTTGGCACACTGCTAAATTACTTTTAACCATGATTGGAGAATGTAGACACTGTAAATTTACTTTGGAAATGGTGCTAAGTTTTGAAAAAATGTTTCATTTTGCGAAAGCCGTTGTCGACGATAAGCCTTAAGCCACATTTGACTTGAGGTCAAGTGGACGTGAAAATGGGTTCGAAAAATCGGCAGGCAAAACAACTGTAGAAATGTAATTGGTGTCCAGTGTTTTCTCACAATCCATATCTGTAAATTGGTCTAATATAGTTTCTTCCGATATAACAAATGAGTTTTAGGATAATTCAAGTGCAAAATAGCTTGACACAATTAATGTTGGACATACGCATCATCTTTATAATTAACACGTTACTCGGAGAAATAACATAAGGATGTTGTACACAAAATTGGTACACGGCTGATTCGAACTATGCGCTAGAGACAGCCTACTAATTGATCATTCCCTAATGCCTATTTACTAATTTGTCCAATTCAATACAGTTGAAACCCATTTTTCAGTATGGAAGAAAGGAATGCTCGGACTTTAAAGTGGTTGCATTTTTGCATTCATCGTTATCAAATTAACAGAAACGTAAAACATTTGAGGCAACTCTCCGTGTTTTGAAATTTTCACTGTTTACCGAACTCGTTTTACGTACTTGCAGCAAAATATCCAAAGTGGCTGTCATGGAAGTGTAAAATCAAAACAAAATATGAACTTATATATGAACATTAAGAAAAAAATATAATTTTTATACTGAGAATTCATTTTTCTTTTCCAGTTTCCAAAGTAATAGGTCATTTTATTTTCAGTTAAAGCTAGTTCACCAAAATCTGAAGAATCGTACTGTGAAACGCAAGAAATTCAATGTCCTAATGGTTGCCGCTGCACTGATATCACATCCACTCCCGTGTTACAAGCGAAACCGGAAACCGCCTACCACTTGGACGAATTAGGGCTAATTTCCGATGGGGTCAGTGTGGACTGTTCTGAGTTGAAACTGCATTATTTGCCAGATCGCCTACCATCCACCACGAAAGAGCTGTGAGTATATCACCGGTGAAATGCAAACCAAACCCCAGACATATTAACAGTTATATCACTTTGAGATAACCTATAATAAAGTGCAATCTTTCGTGTTCAGCAGTTCTGACGAGAACATTTGATTTTTATACCATCAGTGAGAAAATACTTTAACGAAGTATTTGGCAAATAACTAGTTGAAACTGGCTTGGAACGACGTTGTTAGACTACACGCTTTCTAGACACTAACTTGAAACAAAATTAGAACAACTCATCCTTATAGACCTGCCATGGAACATTCTCATAGCGAGTCTCATAAAACAGATAACCTCTTGAACAACAAACTGGGCACATTCGAATAGTGCACATTAATCCCATAATTCAGATATTTAAGTGCACCTGTTTTAGGATGTATGATACAACTTCAAGTGGGCTAAAATGTATGTTAATGAGGTGTTTCCTAACGAGTTTTGGACTGCCGAAAAGCTGAATCCCAGTAAGCTGAAATTCCTTTCAAATGAAATACTACTTTAATGAATGCAACAAGTACCTTAGATTGACACACCTTTTATTTCCATGTGTTCACGTGACACCCTCGACTTAATACAAGCAATATGTACCACATTTGTATGTAAGTCAAATTTAATTACATTACTGATTTTGATGCCTTCAAATTTAGGTGGCCTTGTTATAAAAGCAAAGAGTCCAAGAGAGACAAAACACACTTAAATATACAGTAGGATTCAGGTAAATAATAAAGCAAACAGTGTTCAATTAGCCACTAGATTGCTGATTGTTGTATAAAAAAATAACGTTAGAAAGGGAAATGAGATCGATGCAATCAATTATGTTGGCTACTTCGATAATGACTGCTAATTTTACGAACTAATCAGGAATTTGAATTTTTGGCGGGTTAGCATTCTTGGCAAGCCAAATTTATCAGCCAACATCAGGATATAAAAGCCAGCAATTATGACTGAACATATGCTTATGGTAATAACGATGAGAATAAAATGGAGGGGACATATCTCATGAAATTTCAGTTTCCCTGTTTTACAATACCACTATCAAGGTATACACCTGTTGTGCGAATGTATGTCTAATCTCAAGTACATTTAAAAGTGGTTGGCTGAACCGTGTACATTTCACGTCAGAAAATTATACGAAATATTATGTGAATTGTGTGACTTACTTAATGATATGACTCATAGAATGGGCTGGAATAATTGCACAATTTGCATGGTAACTGTAAGATTTTGGTGAGGTAAAGATAGGTAAGGTTATTAGGTTGATTGGATAAGGCTGGTTGCTTTCACGACGAACTTTACTAGTTCCTATGCAATATATATTTGACCTACTTAAAAATAGTTATCATATCGTCAACTCATATCATAACCCTAATTGTTTGTCTCATTTTTACGCGGCTTACCCTGGTCTTTTAATGCAAGGATTGAAATACTAAACAGATTCACTAGCTTTCTGGTTATTTAAGACGGCACTGAAAGCGTTTGTGTCACAACTGTTCCCCTCAATCGCATCTGAGTGCAGGCAAGATTTTTTGACAATTTCCTAATGGAAAACAATTTTGTTTCCAAAATAAATCCTGTTGTTTATCTAATACGATCGTCAGCTTCTCTATGAACCCATTCGAGGAAAGTTATTCAGAGTTCTCTTTATAGCTATGATGTTAGACC
The DNA here is from genome assembly GCA_013368495.1 of Paragonimus heterotremus. Classification (NCBI taxonomy): domain Eukaryota; kingdom Metazoa; phylum Platyhelminthes; class Trematoda; order Plagiorchiida; family Troglotrematidae; genus Paragonimus; species Paragonimus heterotremus. The sequence goes on along the minus strand of LUCH01001242.1, from coordinate 41,637 downwards.
GGGCCAGTGAACGTGCAATAATGCGGAGTTTTCCTGGCCTGTTTATACATCGTGGAACTTCTTTTTGCCTCAATACGAATTTCTATTTTCCACACTTTCTATATTTCTTACCCTTGTTGAACACGGAATGAATATGCTTACAGAAAATTTGTTTCCAGTGTTGCCTGTATTGACTAGAATAAACACTCTTGATGAGATGGTTAATGATCGGGTGACTGACGATTTTATTTAAGTTACTGGATAACAGAGCAGGAAAATATTTTCGGAGTTTCCGAGGTATGTTGTGATGCCGACGCTTGATAGTGGTTTAAAAGGCTGATCTGAAATCCACCACGATAGTTATCAGAATTTCAGTTCTCACAAGCATGTTTAATACTGACGGACTCTAACTAACCAACTAAACCAGAAATCTCCGAATCCCCTTGGACAGATGTTGACGAAAAGGTTTATGTCGATATTCCAGCCGCCTACTTATATGAGTTGTCTTCAAATCCTGTTAATCATTTGAGACAATAAGTAAGAAAATGTCTGACAGAAATTCCTGGACTTCAGACAATCATTAAAAGCTTGAAATAGCTTAATTGAGTCAAACCTACGGCACAGTTACATCAACAAAGAGATTAAAATACTCGACAACTTCAGCAACTTCAGGTGACAGCTATCGTTATTAAAAATTTGAGAGAATACAAACTCCCCCTGAACAGAAACAAAGAACGAGCATGTCCGAGAAGTTCAACACTTACTGGCTGAAACAACTCAACTTTTGTCAACTATATTGTCCTGGCTGAGACTTGCTACGCTTCGGCAGTAGTGTACTAGCTGGGCACTCGTCCCCTGAGAGTGAGTAAAACTATTTACTACTGTTTTCTCACTTCGGTTGACATCGTTATTATAATTCTAATAAGTGACATTCAACAATCCGGTCAACTATTCTTACTCTTACGTGCCATACCATCATGCCATCATGCCATACCATCATTCCTCCATCCGAATGAACATTATTTAATGAGGCTAGATAGGCCGAGCAATAAAGTTCAGAACCCTCGTCAGTTGACTGGAATATGAAGTACGAACTAATGCGTTGCACTCCCATTTCAACGTATTAAACGGTTGGCTTGATCATTCTCACAACATATGTTGAACGTGGTTAGGTCAGGTACGAGTTACCACCCGGAAAAATGATTCATTATCACATTATCAGATACCTGGCCCAAACTGACTTACTAGAAAAATATTCACTCTAAACAGGAAACCGAAATGAACGAAGCAAAGAAGAAACGACTATTTATTTCACCAACGTTATTCATCAAAGATTACTTGGACGCTGTTTAATAAGGCGCTCATAACATCCGAAAGTTTTCTCATTTGCATTGAGTGAGTGACTGTTCAACTAGTCCACGTTTTTGGAAGTGCATATCCGAGCAGAGGTAAAGTTGCTTACGTGATCGCCGGATTCATATAGTCTAAAATGCGGAGCTCAAGTTATTGGGAGGATTGACAGTGCTTTACATTTGAGTAAAAAACTTACTAATCAAACATGAAGTTCCGTTCAGTTGTTTAGAAAAATATAGTCCGATGAGTCTATTCATTTTCAAGAGGGATTCTCGTGGGAGTTTATTTCACTGTATTCTGAATTCTTATTTTGAAATATCCAAAGCATCTTACACTGACTTATCGATTAAAAGTCAGTAAACAGCGGTTATTAAACGTTGGCCAAATTTTCAAAATTTTCGGACTTGAAGTAACATTGCTTTTGAAAAACTTGAATCAAGGTAAGAACCTCCAAAAATATCGCAAATTTTGTCACGCTACTGTTTATTTAGTAAAAACCTTAAATCCTATGTTTCCTAGAGATAGCTGACTGATGGTAGGTGATTTTTCATATGAAGTAAATAAATTAAATCAAAGTTTTATTTTATACTCTCATTCATAATAATAGTGATCCCATGTATTGCTATTTCTGTATTTGCAGTAATCTGCGCGGCAATCTGATTAAAATCGTCCCTAGTGTGTCGAGCCTGAACGGACTGGAACGCTTGACAACACTGTAAGTTTGGATTTGCTTGTGTATAATTCTACTCCTCCACAATTACACTACCCGTTCAGCAGCTACTGAAAGCGTGAGGGTATGACGCCACTGCTGTATCAATTCGGCCAAATTATAACCGGGAAGTGCTACATTTTATTGTCTCACTTAGACGATGCAATGCTTTGAATGTCATCTGGGCTATTTTGAGTTGACAGTTTAGTTTTTCTGTGGTAAAATGTTTAATGCATTAATGAGGTGTGCACTTGCAAACCCGTTTCTTAAGCTTTCATATCAATGTGAGCAAAACTTTGAAGTCTAAAGAATATGAAAGAGAAATGAGAAGGTACAAGAATCAAAGTGTGTTCTCCAAACTTCAAGCAGGTCCGTGATGTGGAAGGGGGAAAATAATAAGAATACCTCTTCAATTTTCTTCCAATAATCATTTATATCATCACCCTCCAAACTGTAGAAAATTTAGACCAAAGATTGTGGTGATTTGTGTCGAAGTCAAATAGTTTGAGAGGCTTGTCCCAGCGTTTGGACCTGCTTATTGGTGAACTCACCACTGAGGACAACTAATTTACAGTAACCGCGCATATCAATGCGGTAAATATCTTATACTGGAGTGATAAGTATTAGCAATTTGAGGGTTAAAACTAGAAAATTGCGTAAAAAATGTACAGGGTCTTCTGGAAATTTTCTTATAACCAGAAGCACAATGAACCGGAGGGCATCGATCGAACCAGCAGGACGTGATGGCTATGCTACGAATAAAAACTGTATTTGCGACGGTTTCTTTTTACTGTTTGATACACCATACCTATAAGATGTAAGTGAATGGAAGAAATTCACGGTTTAAGATAAAATAGCTCTAGTTGGGTAGACAATTTTAAGGTTAGCCTAACAAGCTTGTCGCAGATAGTTACAGCTGTCACTAACGTGTATTGTGTTTAAAATTATTGGCAACAAAACTTGTTTCATCAGTAATCAGGGCGGTTCATAAACCAACATCACTTCTCGGTGCATTAACATAGGTCTATTATTAATTGACAAAATGGGAGTACCGCTTGCTGTCTTCCAGTTTTCCCGCTAACAAGTCGTAGGATAAAGAAGAAAACTAGAAATAAGATTACGTAAACTTAGGCTTGAAATGACGAAGTACGGTTGAAAAGCAGTAAAAGTTGTAAATATGTGCGAATTGGAACTTTAACAATTTTGGTTTGAAGAACTTGACGATAACCATCACGAAACATGCCGATACACTGGAAATTATTAATCCGAGAACCTCAGTTTAGCCTTAATTCACTGAACAGGTAAGGCTGGAACTGATTCACAGATTCCTGTACTGATCTACATCATTTGGTGACCAAGATTAAAGATCATGGGCTGACGACCAAACTTTACTCTCGGTCATATTATCATCTGACAATTTAATCTCAAACTAGCAACTTAGATGATACCCTTTGCTTGCATACCAACGATGTTACGTGAATTGGTGACTAGGATTTCGCGGTAAGTCTACTGGACTTTGAGGACAACCCGATATGAACAGTGTCCACACACCCCACACATTTCAAGGAATATCTGTCTATATTCAAATGTCTTGCAGATGATACAGAGGTAGGAAAAGCATTATTTATAGGTGGGGGTTATCAGTAGGATTTTTGATCCCAACGCACAGTGTCTAGATAGACCACCTAGCCAGATTCAGCATTTGTTCCAGTATCAAATATCCTGTCGATTAGTCACCCTCAGATCGACGGTCCTTTACCGTGGCTAAAGAATTATAATGAAGCTTCTCAGGAGAACGTGGGTGGTGCTGGATGAAATGTCATCTGTATGCCGTTGCTTCTCGTCCTATTCAGTATGTAGATAGATCTTGTCAGGTTGTTTATTTTCTGGCGCCGACAACGTCACTTTTGCATTGGAAAAATAAACTGATTTATCCGAATGGTCACACATAAATATGCATATAGTTTGCTTATGTGACGCGCTGGTACGTGAGCATCTACCAATATGTTTGTGCTTACGTTTTGCGGTCACGTTTTGTTATCCATTTTCATTTGGGTGGTCAGTTTTGTTGGACAGTGCTTGCATACCTACGGACAGTAATAATCCTATGACTTGCCTAACTGTCTAAGGTGTGCGGAACCATAGGGCGCCGATGCATGACAGACCATATTTACTTGAGCGGATTATATATAATTTACATAAAGCAAGCGGGAACAATAGAAAATACCTCCTTCTGTTTTATCATAACCACCGGAAATGACGGTTAGGTAAACATACATTCATAGTTTCTAGGGCTGAGTTTTGCTGGCCAATAGGTTAATTCGTAGTCACGGCGATGTTGGTCTCCACGTGATTAGTCTGGCGACAAGCTTAACCGTTTTTATGTTTTCTTTTCTCAAGCATAAAACGCTCAAAGACGGGTACGGGTGTAATTAACCTCTCTACATTAAACAGGCTTAAAGAGAGAATAGGCGTACACATTAGAGGAATTTCTGTAATGGATGCTTTCATTTTTCACGCGCCAAAAACAAAACCTATTTGTCAGTGCAAAAAAGTGCAAAATCAAACCAACTACAAACCCTTGATAGTCTATACTGAATTCCAACTGATCAACCTGTGACGAAACTCAGAAGATGACTACCAGTACGGTTTCTACCTTAAACAGTTCACAGTGTTCAGAAAACATTTGACTTAATGAACAGTGGCAAAGAGGAGAAAAATAGATAAATGTGTTATTTAGCATTTTCCTTCAACATTGGTTGGTAACAGGATCATTTGCGTAAACGTACGAAAATTGGACTTGTCCAAAAATATAAGTAAATGTACCCAACAAAGTTGAATAGCTCCTATTCACTTTTATACTCTGATCACGGGCGGTCACTGAGCGCCATATTGAACCTGTAGTAAGGACGGTTTAAAGTTGTAGAACCTGAAGGCATGATTGTGGTTGCATGTTATTCATTGTTGAGGTATATTCTTCGTGAAAAGTATCAGTAAAATTTGGTTCGATACGAACGAGACGTCACCTACATTTGGCCATGGCATTCACATTCCCATAGTTATTTCAGTTAGCTCCTCTAGAAGAAGTGCACCAGATTCGCATTTCACTCTTGACGACTTATCAGTAGTTTTTATCACCGCGCCTTTCAGGATTTGTGCTCTACTCACAATCAAACGTTCTTGCTCGTTTGTATCAAAAACGGTCGTGTCCAGTTTGGAGTCTGACGAAGTGATCAATATGGTTGCATCATGACAGCGTGGCCAAAAGTTATTTCCCTATCGTAGCAAGAATATGCGGTAGAGAGAAGCTGTGAGAAGAATGATAATAAAGTATGGCATCACTTCTCAAAAGGCTCTCAGAGGGTGCCAACAAGAAGGCGAAAGTTGTGGCCTTTTGGAACTACTGTTGCAATTGTTTTCATTGCTATGGGACCATCTGTCTTAGCAGCGTATACGGTCACAAGTGAAACCTCGAAGTCCTGAAGCACGATAAAAGCTGGGAATGCAAGCTTATCTGAGTTTGTTGCTTTTCTTGATGAGTTAATGAATAATTTGATCACTTATTGTAAATAGTCTGTGAATACTCCTGAGTCAGAACTTCACTTTCGAACCCATAACATTTGTGAAGTTTTTCGGAATTTTTATAGGACGCAAGTAGAAAACAGAAAAACATCACGATCCTTTTTGCCATTACTCTTTGGGTCATTATCATGCAATCAACCCATTATCATTTTGTCGGCTTTTGCAGTGGCGGTGACTGATATACTGTACACCCAGCTCTATCTTAGTCCGGTAAAATTAATGAGCTGTCAGAGAGTTAGTAGTAACATATAGTTTATTAAATGTTTCAACTTTTTTTAATTCTTCAATGTACGGAACGGGATATTCTCGGACACTGCTGCAATAAGTGTATCATGGATTCAGTGAAAAACAGAGAATGTGCATGCTCAGAACATTGCTTTGATGGAAGAAGTGATAGAAGTATGAGCTGAATACTCAGGTTGCCATGTTCCTACTTCATTTAATCGTAAAACAAAGTGGTCTGAGGCAAGATTGTTAGAGTGTGCAATATTTGATGGATTAGGTGAACTGCTTGTCGACAGTGGCCGTAAAAATCTTGGAAACGTCACGGATTAACGCTATGGGTGGTTTATGTACGAGCGTTAGTCCATCTTGCCAGTTAAGACGTGCTCAATTATGTGAAAGCTTACTAGCACAGTAACAGAAGTGGTGTTGCCATAAGCTACCACAGAAGGTAAGCGGGTCATTTGAACCATGGTCACCAGTCACGTTATCTGCTGGTTTTGCAAACACCTCAATACATCCACTTTCAAAAGAAGTTATTTCGTGTCAACCCACCAAACGAGGAGAAAACTAGTCAGCAACAACTAAACATGCCGTATGTTGTGTTCAGAACTTATCCATTAAAGATGGGCATGCTTGTTACAGTGCAGTGCATGCAGCCATTTTCAAACCGTGCCATTTTCCTGCACGAATCAACGGATTCAATATACACATAATTTCTACCCTCCGAGTTTTCACTGCAAGGCAAAATGACACATTTTTTGTGTCGAAGACTATCCCATCAATTGCAGACCGAAGGATCTCTTGTGTGTGCGCTAATAAACGGCTATTTAGTTTACATGAATCCTGCATGAAATCTGCATTTGTGTCTGTCAGACATGAGATAGTTTCATTCCCTACTTACCATAACTTACATAGGTGGGTTTACTTTCAAACAACTGGTTGTCTCAGATCGTTGAGTCCAGTTCACCAGAACGAGAGGACAAAAAACAAAATCTTAACCCCACGCTTGTTAGTTGGACTACCGTATGGACGAAAGCACATAACGTTCTTGATGCAGTGTGTAGTATTGCCCAATACTCGATCCTTCGCATGAGTAATTTCAGTGGGTGATGACGGAATACGCGCTAATTCATTTACAGTACTCAACAGATCGGTTAGGCGCTCTACGCTTTCTGGACTGGCCTGGACGGGGAGGGAGCCGTTTGGGAAGCATGAACATCTTATTCCTAATTAAATGTATGAATAAATGACCACATTTGTATGACTGAACGGTGGAAAGTAGTGTCCACAGTCTATAAGTGTACCGAGTAAACGTGTGGTGGATTTAATTGCGATCTCTGTTCAAACCAGTCGTCGAATGAACATAGACCAACCAAGTTCTTATGTACGAAGTGCACTACAATTCAACCTGCACAATTGTGCGTTATGAATTAGGTAAAGTAAATCATTAGCCCCACTACTCTCTGCGCTCAACCGTGTATGTTCTCAATGCGTTTGTGTAACATCACAAATAGAACACAATAAGCAAGCCGTAGATGCGTTAGTCTTCACATAATAGCCGTTGGGCTAATCGCTCTAGTTGCTCTTCAGACCGGTACCACTAGCGCAACACGGTCTGTATGTAGTCCATACAGAGCAACCAGTAGAGAGGAAGAATCCAGTTTGATCCAGTTTAAATAAAAACGACGGATTCAGTACGGCGGTAAGTTCTGCCATGCCAAGAAATTTTATTAACGCGTCATCGTCTTTTAGTTAGGATGAAAATCACCTTGATGGCCTCCAGCAACTAAGGCTTTCAATTAAATTTCAAAACGTTAAATCAATTTCTCTCGAAATTTATAATTGACAGTTACGTAACACTCACATGCAAACTCATGGTTATTCGGCCTTTACGATGCTCGGCCACTAACCACGTATTGGTTGTTCTATATCATTTTCCGGAACAACCTCTGTGTAGGGTTTGTCAGCATGTTAGAATCGAGCCCACGTGTTACCTTGTATTCTACCTGGTAGACAGCACCAGATGACTATGACTTTAACCCACAAATGAAATGTACCCAACAGGTTTCGTGTTTAATTTGGTAGCTAAAATTGGTACGTAAATTACACTCAGTGCACGGAATACATTTGAATGAATGATGCTAATTCCACTTAATTTTTGCCCCTATTTTACGCAGAATTCTTGATGGCAACAAAATTGAACGTATTGAACCGTCTTCTTTTGCTACCAATAAACACTTAAAAAAGCTGTGAGTTTCTGTTTTGTCGTTCCAGAGTGGCATATCTGTTTTCAAATAAATCAGTGTTCGATGATAAGGAACTTGTAAAATCAGTCGTAAATAAAATTGGATAACGCCATCCACTAACTATCATGGTCATCCATTACACTAGTCCTGTTATGTCAATCCACAGAAATGTGATTTTCATCTATGGAATAAAGCCAAACACGTGGGAGACATATGTTAGCAACCGCTTCAAATGAAGTTGACTGTGTTTGTTGACGGCATTTCTCAGTCTTTCGGCATTCCTTAATTTTGAACTGTAATCTGAATAATCAAAAACTATATGGATTCTAAAGAATTTAGTAGTCCTGGCTAAAACCAAACTGACCGGAATGAGAAACACTGAACAAATGGGAGCGTGCAAAATACACCTCAGTGAGACTACTTCTGGCTTCACCAGTTTACATAAAACCCCTGTTTCTTCCTTCGTTTGTTCGAAGCTTTTCCGCATTAACAAATCTGTAAACCCAGTTACCTGCAATACTAACCCCCACTTGTCGGTTACTTCCTATTAACTGGTGATCTCACTAGATGGGGTGTAATTTGTTCTTGGAAGTTTTCACCGACGACCATCAGCGCACATTACTCTCACTAACTTCTCCTCGCCCACGGATTTTAATACCGCAGTGAAATAGCCTCTAATCACGTTTAGCCACACGTAACCACGTTCGACACGTATCCCGCACTTTTAGGTAGGCATCGTCATGTTTCGGCCCCCAGCTTTCCAAAGGTAAAGACCGTGCATCCATCTTTAGTTTGGCCACTGATCTGGAGCCTCTAATTTGGCCTCTTAGATTACATTAGCCTCCAACCAACTGTTGTGATGACTGTATGGAGCAAATAGATTCATTGAGCGCAAACCTGTGTTTACACTTTTGTCCGAAAGTGTGCGTTCACTATACTCAACATAATCGCTTCCATCCATTAGCCTCCAAATTAAAGTGTCTGCAACCCGTAAGTTATCTCGCCCCAGTTGATCCTGTTAGATAACCAATGCTTGTCAAACAGGACAAGACAAACAATATTACAGATTATCTGTGATCTTTTCTGGCTGATTCATAAACATGATAGCATGTATTCCACTCACTTTTATGCTGGATGTGAATCATTTTTAGCTTAGCTACTAGTGACCACTGTTTCTGACATCAACATTGATCAGCGGTGCGTAGACCAGAAACCACTGGTTTTTAACAAAGATAACATCAACACGCACAATCTTCAATGGGTCCATGTACGGTCTTATTGAACTTGCTGGAGTTGTGGAAGGTCTTAAACCAATCATCACACCCTCATATCAGGATACCAGAAAAATTCCCCAGGGCTCACCAGTCCTTTTTGAATCAGACTTGGACACCCTCAGTCTGAATTTTAGACAGCTTTGCCCTCAAAGATAATTTCCTGCCGTTTGCAGAGAAAAGTTTACAGCTAAAAATTATAAACTGCTGGACTCGTTTTCCTAATTATGCTTTTACGACTCCACCGAATTAAACGAAGTAATGGCAGATGCAGGCATCAGACATCCAGTTAAAAGCAGAAGAGATGAAACACAGTCACGTTGCGACTGAATAAAATTGACGTAAATAAAACGGCATAAAGGCCAAATTTTTGATCGAAGAACTGGGCTCAACGAACGCACATCCGTCCAGTGTATGACAAAAGAGAAACTGTAAGAAACTGATTCAACATGTGTTTAGCAACTGAACATTTGTGTAAAGTGGTTATCTTTATTTTTTTCTCTATGGATTCAGGCCTAAATCGTGTCACCTGAGCAAGGTCAATTCTGTGATTGTCTAACATTATCCCATCCTATACTGGTCCATTTCAGAATACTCAGCAACAACTCTCTGACCAGTCTTGATCACCGTGTTCTGATGGGCCTGTCTAATTTGGAAATTCTGTAAGTATCATCGTAAACCATTTATCAAGTTAAATTGGCGTTCTCTAGACTGCTGCAGCATAATCAACTGACCTGCTTGAACAATGCAACATTTGGCCACAATCAAGCTCTGAAAATTCTGTAAGTGCTTCAGGTGCTCCCAGATTACTTGCTTTGGCTTTGGTTGATGCCTAGATAACACTTCAGTCCTACAGTTGTTTATCTCAGCTTGTGTAAATGCTTCCAGATGGTAGTTCGCTTATTTTTTATTGTGCAACGTAAAGTCGGAAGACAGTAAAATATATGGTACACGTGAGAACCCAAAATATCTCTTCATCAGTCTATTTTACAACGAATTTTTTCAAATGTAATATTGGTTGTTGCATTGCTTGAAACTGCAAATGTAAAAAACACTTGGTATAGAATGTCTTGCGGCAATCTGCTTCAGTCAGCCTAACATCGTTTCAGGTTGGTGGCTAGCCATCATACCCATCTGGCTCAGATACAAAGAGGATTTTCGCGGTGACTGTTTTCGTACATATGTGTGTGTGTGTGTGTGTGGTGTCACCTTCGGGTCATATCCACAGTCGTGCACGGAATGTGTTTCACTAATGTGTCCTCTTTCAGAATACGCTAATGGATCGTTGACAGATAGGTGCTTTTACGGATAGTAACCAAGACCTCTGACGGGATTAACAACGTCAAAAATGAACCACCACTTCAGTAGTCCATAAATCCCCGATGGGCGATCTTTTCGAATGCGACTTATTTCAAGATAGCGTTAAGAAAAAGTACTACTTCATTGACTCTTTGGCCCGACTGTATTTAATGGAATGTAACAACACGTTCGTGAGTTGTTCTTTAAAGTTCCATTTATCGGTCACGTGTATATCAGTATATTTTAATGTACGCATGTGAACAATGCCATCTAATTTGCTTGGGGTAAATAAGAAGAGACCTTGACGAAATAATGGGAATGGCACTGTATAATTTGGTTCACTAACCTATGGTATCCAAACCTTTTATTCCTTTCACCCGTACTTGTGGAATCAAGTAGGCGTAAATTTTAATTTATATGCGTGTGATAATCAGAGATTTTGAATGCGTTCATTCCGACTACGCTGCATTTGCCTCCTTAGTTAGACGGCAACTTCCGAATTCACGCACACACTGAAAAAATTAGCTGCAGCTTTGATAAGCTGTGACTAGGAAGACGTATGCAACATGATTTTGTGGGATTTTCATTCCGTTTTTGGTAACAGTGGGAGGTCTGAAAGTTGCCGACAGTTCGCGATAAATTTGATCTGTTTGTTAACCTACTAATGAGTAGCCAACAGTTAGCAGGTTATTTTTTTTGAAAACTGCCCAACTTTTATGAGCACGTTGTGGGAAACCTTGCGATCAAAATCTCGTGTAAATCTCGCCTGCTGTGTCCCGCATGTAAAATTGACACGATATTCAAATGCACAATTTAGTTTTTCGACTGCATACTTCCACCACTACTCCTAATCTCTAAGCAACAGCCAGGTGATGTTGTGCAGCGGTCACCAATCCCACTCAGTAAACACAACACTTCTTTTTGCGAGTTACTCTGTGGATCATTTCTCTCTAAGTGGACTTAAGTGAAACTCAGAACTGAACATAAATTCCGTATTGCAGTCAAGTTATTGTTCGTTTTACTCTCAAAACAGTATGTCCGTGTTGTATATCAGGCTGAGTTACTGAATTTGGACTACAATCCGCGCACTTGTGAAGCGAACTGGTTTACTGTTTCAGAAACAGAATGAAGCCAGCTTAAAGCAAATAGTGTTTTGTTTCTCAGAATAATCCGGGAAGTTTCAAACTGCCTACATTGTCGTTCTACTTTGAGTGATAACTACGTCACTCAGTAATTATCATCGTAAGTTGACTGTATATTACCACAGGGGTACTAAAATGCTATACAGTCGTGCAATCAAGCAGTTTTCTTTGATTATACAAGTGGTTCGAACAGGAAAACCGTCGGAGCAACAGAGTGTAATATACGATCGACGGTCCACATCAAACAGATATGCAAATTATTCGCTGCCATATATTTTACTGAGCAACAGAACATCACAAAAGGATCTAACAGATTTGTTTCAGTGATTGCAACCGAGAAAAACGGGCGTATTCGCAAGATCCTAAAGTCTATAGGGGATAACCAAATGAGGTCTGGTTTTCATATGATGATACTGTTGAATACTCCTCCAGATTCCCATGCAAGTTGGGAGTACAGATTAAAACAACGGATTACAAAATATTAAACTAGAATCATTCTCATTTTGCCCCATCAGTTGCAGCATGTAAACGACTAGGGGCTACCCGACCCAAGAGGCCCGAGAAAATGCAGCTCATGGTGCCGAACTGAAGTCCGTCATGTTTCTACTCACCAGAGTTGTCACCAAACGTTGATCAAATATTGTATATTTATCTTTCTGCTTTATTGATCACCAAGTTGGGTTGGGATCTCTCAGTCTGTTTCCCAACATCTTTATATATGCCTATGTCTCGTTTTCGCTTATGATAGATAATCAACATGAGGAACGCTTCAGAGTATCGCCTATCCCCTAGTGTAAATACTGTAACTACACGTCGTCCTCATTTGACTGAGTTTCCTGGGGCCAATTTGAGTATTAGCCTGACCTCGTCACTGTACCAGTAAAATCGTTCTCCCCAGAGTCAGAAAGTTGGTATTAAATTTTTGAAATTTATACTGTCTCTTTATTCAAATTTTCAACCTCACTTGATTTATCCGTAAACGTATGTTGAATGAAGTGCACACCGGTAGTTTCCCCTGTTTTATTTTTGGAAACTATGTGCCAAAAATATGTCACGTTGTAGCGCAGTTCCCCGTAAATAGTTGGATTTGTTTACTAATTCTCATCACCTACCTGTCTACTAATGTTTTCAGTTAAAATTCCATCTGGTTCCCCTCAATCCTTTATTGCGAAAATTCTAAACGTAATTTTACATCATCCACTTGATCCCGCTATAGGCAGTTATTTGCATGGATTAGATTTTATGATTCTCATGTTGTCGTATAGTTATCTCAAACCGTACATTGTCTCAGCCCGACCACAGTCGTGAATCAGTTCGTCGTTTTAACTGAAACACATCAGGTCGTTTATCGAATTTCACCATGAGTTTTGTTATAGTGACTTTTACAGTGTGAATTCAATTCAATGAGATAAATGCATTCATCTGATGACATTGTGACCAAATAAAACCTGAACGTTAATTTCTAGAGATGCTTACTACATACTAACAGTTGATTGACAAACTTGTCGGTTGACGAAGAATAATCTTTTAAATAAAAACAAACCTGTTGCATTCATAAACTGAATTGGCAACAGCGGGAGGCCAGCTTTGAATTGTAGTAATGCTATATCTCGTATTCTCATCTGTTGTGGCGAAAAAGCAGCAGCTAATTGAAACGATCAAAACCAAAATTGCATGTAATATTCTCCGGATCATAGTTCCCTTTTATAAAGTTTGTGCAGAAGAAACCGCGACTTGATTAGGTTTATGGAAACTGTCCACCCGCAGATAAGTAGATATAACAGTTTATAAATTTATTATGCCGAGCTACCGGACAGCTGAACTTTAGCCACGAACTGTTTATTAACACATAAAGACGGACTAATAAATCACATAGGCAACACTTCATGGAATTGCGGAACGCGTTTCTTTCTTCTACAGCAGTGGATGTTGAATGAATGCCGAATGGATGCTGACGCTGGTGACGTCCATCCAATAGTCTACAATTATTATAAACGCAACAATTTAAAAGAATGAGGTTTGGTCTTCTGAGGCCGCCGGTTCAATCGGAGAAAACACTGAGATTTGCAGCCACTTGGAAGAGTGGTCAGTCTGTCGCAAATACTTTTTTTATGCGTTTTCGAATTCTCTTCTGTCATGAGATAAAAACTAGACGCAATATACAAACAACAGACCATTTATATTTTGATAAAAGTGTTTCGCAAAACATCGTACCAGATTTGGAATGATGATGTAGAAGAATTAACTTTGCACTCAGTGAATAAATAGATGCAGGTTACAAGATGTTAAGAATAATTTTAAATGAAAGATTTTTACGGAAGTGCAAGAAAAAGCCGTTGACCTTGCTTCTTTAATTTGCAGCATGTTGAATAATAACAGGATACGTTGTTTGTCCAAAGGAATCTTCGATCGGATGCATCTGGAATCGCTGTGAGTTTAACCAAAGCAGAATTATTTATTATCCATTGTTAATTTCAAAGCGCTTTTATAGTTAAGATGATTTCTGCTTATTGGTATGCCAATGACTATAGTTACTTTCGCTGCGTGAATTTAAAAATGTGTCCTTGCATACCCCGACCTAAACCTATTCTATAGTTCGTTTAGTGTCAACAGGTTCTCGTTTCAGATCGACTAATTTACTTTATTTTGTCAGTCGAGTCAGAGATTTATTAATTTGTGGTTTTATTTGAATTATCTCAACCAAAGTGTGAAACGGTAGAATTAGCTGACGTCATATTATTAATGTGACATATTTCAGTCGCACTCACGCTCAAGTCCAGGTGAATTGTTTGGCCTATCCACCAGAATTGAGTGTTGCCCTCACCAAAGCTCACTAGTAGTGCACATCCCCAGCAGTTGGGTTGAGCCTAACAAAATCCTGGACCCTAAAACCTCAGCAACTATGGGTTAAAACCTGGCAGCGAACGACACTCATGTTCAGCGTACATAGGGAATATTTCCATACTTAGTAATAACATGGATGTTAATTACGAATAAAGCTATAAAGTGGGTCTTCATGTTCACATCCGTCAGTGTTTGTGGTTTACATCTTTTCAACTTTACAGAAGCATAAGTGCAAACCCACTGGAATGTAACTGTCATCTCAGCTGGTTGCCAGACTGGTTGCGTGACAATGTGGATCGCGTGATTATCGGTCCTTCACCGCCCACTTGTGTGCAACCGGAAGAATTGGCCGGAACACCTTTGGCCAGTTTAGCACGATATTATTTTACCTGTCCAAAGCCAGATACCGAATGTGTCAGCACGGGGCATTCTGTTCTATCCACCGAGATGGGTGATGTTGGTATGCAAAGCTGCTCATCAAACTTAGCAGCTTGTTGTGCGGAGATAGAGGGTGAGTTTTATTAACAGGATCATCAAAAAGTAGTCAGGGTACTTATTCAACTGAGACTAAGATGCAGAAAACATAAATGCACGGCATACTTTGGACGTACACTGGTACGCCGACGGCTGCTACGTCGCATTTTGTTTGTCACCGAGTGTCCATAATTTGATACGAACACATTAGGCAATATGACAAGGAACTTGCAATTTTAACTTGAATAACAGTGTGGTTATCGATGTTTCAAGGAAGCTTAACCTGAGAAGAAGTGTTAGTTGCGTTTCGTGCATAGCTGTGATTGGATTTACACCTGATAGTCGGAGTAACGTTAGCCCGAATTTATCTCTTACATTAAAAGTCTGAGGTCGACAACACGCTGCTTTTGTTACCATTGACTGTTTGTGTCACATTAGCAACTTGTATAAAGTGAATCCTCAGTAGAGAGAATTCTTTGTGCTTCACTTAGTGAGTTGCCAAATTCGACGAGGCTATTTTGTATGTTCTGAGTTCCAAATTGTTGTTTCTGAATTAATAACACTATACTGCAGCAATTATTTCAGTGGAGCACTGCCTTCATTATTAAACTCGCTGGTTGTCATGCCACGCGCGCGCTCGCGTTCATAAACCGGAATTGCTGTTCACAACACATCCCCGGTTTCCACTCGCATGTCATGTGCATTTCAAGCCGGTTTATGTGTAGCTAGCGTCCCTTTTTGGGTTTTTGCCCCCCATTCCTTGTCCGTTGGTCTAATTTTGTTGCGCAATGGCTAGTCCGGTTGCCCGCATTGTCCACAATATGCTCGCTGTGGGCTTTTGGATATACCTTGTCGTCACGTTTGGGTATTCCACCGAGTGTTGGAATACTCGCACACATCTCAATAAGTCCAAGTCGAGACGGAGAAGTGGTTCAGCCTTAATGTGATATATCCGATCACCCTGTGTGGCATCGCGATTTGAGTCCCAAGCGAAAATTGGCCCAGACCTTTCAGTCATAGCTAGGAAGAACCTCTTCTACTCTCTTATGTGCTTCAACTAACAGTGTATCCTGAAGCTAAGGTGACTAAACATCATATTGTTTTAAATAATTGCGTTAGCGAATTCAAGCTGATTAACTCACTGGATGCCACCCATATTCGACCGCAACTCACACCCTCGGCCAACCCCTTTCGATGTGACGTAATACAGTGTACTTTCGCTCTTTGTCCAACTAATCAGCCGTGTATTTCCGTGTACCCACCAGAACGCTGACTAGGTTGCCTGTAGGACTGGGGCAACTATATCGACAGCACCGTTACACCAGGTGGATCCTAATAAAACACACTTGGAGGCGGAGCCACGTTTGTTCAGGTCATTGTATTCTGTCAAAGAAAGTAGTCCAATCAGTCTCAGTAAATGATCTCTTGACGTTAATTCTGTGACTGAATGAAACGTGTGAGTATAAAGTGCAATTCAGAATGACTGTGACATCTAGCCGAAGGCGGATTTTCTGGTCGTATGTGACCGGTGTCCAGTGAATATCACCAACTATCTCTATTGTTTAGTTTACATGAAACAGTAATGATCTACTTGAAGTTCAGCCGACCCATCAAGGTTAAATGCTGTCACTGGGTAGAAGGGCAGTGTGTATTGGTTAGGAAGTCTTCCTTAAACTTTATTGTTAATGACTTGTTTGGGTCTACAGTTGGATTCATTGGACAGAATTAGTCCGAACAATCTCCGAACCATCACCACTTTTCGGTACGAAATGAAGGCCTTTTCTACTAGGCAACCAGTCCCATGAGTATCGTTTGTAACGTGAGGATTATGATCATTTCAGCTTTCCCTCAGTTGATCTACAATCTTTCACGAGGTTTTCTATCTCACGGGAATTATCGGAACACCCCTAAAATCTTGACAGATATTTCATTCACTGACCAAAGCAAGATGCAAACATTTACCGGGGCCCTGTGGATGGTGAAGTTTACCAGATGTAAAGAGCGCACATCAGTGCCTGTTGTATGCGGTTTTGTTCATCTAAGACATTCATTAACATCAAGATAACAGACAGCTGTACACAGCTAGTAAATTCCGAAGTAAAATTGGCTGCTGCTGGCATGAATCGATCAAAATCTGTCGCATGTGGACAAATTGTATAAGTTTGGTCAAACTAAATAATCCCCACATCGAAATCCGGAGCATTATTTAGTGTGCCGTGTATGGACCAGTGTAACTGAGATTTACAAGATCTTTATCTCAAGCAGACTAATGGCGTTTCCACCAGGCATCTGTAATTAATTTGATCGTGCGTAACTCAATATATGCATTATTCTATCTTAGTGACCCCTTGGAGAGTTTCATTTTCGGCTTTCCGAAAGCAGTTCTGCAAAATTCCTCTGTTCAGTTATTTAATGGATCGTACAGCTCGACACGCTGGACATAATAAACAACTGATCAGAAGTGTCCATTCGGTATAACACAAGTTGTGTAGGTCTGTTATGATTATCCATATAAACTTATTGTCTGTGTTCCATGGTTTATCTATTCAGTTAATTTATCAGAAGTCTCAAAATGTCCACCAAGCTGCACTTGTGAATCCGATGGCGTCTACTGTTCAGATTTGAATTTGACGGAAATCCCATCATCAGTGCCAACAGAGACAACGCAACTGTAAGTTTAGGAACATTATCAATTGAAAGATTTCTGTTGTGTTTGGTGAACTGATGTCCAACAACTACAAAAGAAATTCTGGTGTTCAAATGACCAAAAGTAGTAAATATTTTCCAGACATCACTAACCACTCGCGTTCCACGGAGAACACCTGAAATATGTTTGGTGATAGAAACCACAGCCATCACATTAAAAACCCTCAGTGACCATGCACAATAGGAAAAGTTTGTTTCATGGACATTTTTAGTTTCTTTATGAATAACAGGTATGATCAGGAAAAGTGCTTCAAACTAGGGTTGCCGTGGCATATTCGGCACCACTACTAAATTTTACTGGCCTGAATTCAGCTTAGACCACTCTTTTTCATCAAGAATTCTTATGAATAGAAAACGCATCCATTTCATGACAACCGCTTTTTCACCGTGTACTTATTCGATTTGTTTAGTTTTTGGACAGACGGCACTTAACACTTAACAGTTCAAACAAAAAATACAGAAAGTGAATGAGATATGGTAAAAATTACCGAGGTTTGCAACCAGAGTTAATATTACACATTTATCCGAAAAGGATCAACCCGCTTTTTGACTAGACCAACAGAATGTTTGCAATATGTTCCAGCCAGTAGACTTGTGATTAGTTGGGACGATATTTGAACACTGAATATTGTGTCGTAATCTTTTTTACTCTACGTTTCTGCCCTGAATTTTATGCACCAACGGTATATATAAAATATATAACGAGATAAGATTGAATGAGTTGTTAAACGTGCCACGATATACAAGAAAAAGGAGATTGAGTAAGGTGAAGTAGAAAGATGTCAGGATGAAGGGAGTTACACCGATGCACACCGAAATCTGCAACACGAGTGCTTCTGATTGTTATTCCTTGCCATATCACACAGTGACATCAACAAGAGGTGTTCGATGCCCTTCCAATCCCAGAGTTCCTTAGTGAAGCATGCTTCAATGTGAACAAATCTATACCCCGAACCTAGGTCTTACGCAGACCACAAGGCTGACGCCCTTAGTCAAATCCACTACTAAACTGAAGAAACATAATGTAGCAGTCGGTGAATTCGCTTCAGAGACATCTATAAACAAAAACGGACACTCCTTGAGCATTCTCATCGCGAATGAACTAGGTATCGAAGCCGTATAATACAGCCTTATGGTGGTAGTGTAGAGCAGACCTTTCAAAAAAAGGCTGAGATCATACTTACACCACAGATGGCCCAAGTAAGTGAATGTCATCGAATTATTAGCTATACGTTTTGCGATCCATTCAGACAATTTGCAAGCGCTGTTGCAGCTACGAGGATAAATAGACTTCTTGATTATCATCAACGGCTCAACACAAATGATGAAAGCATAAGCAGTGACATATAACTCTTGCAACAGCACGTTGTAATTAGAGGGTGCTGGAGCCATATGTGACTGAAGAAATGAAGTTTCTGTTTCGAACTCCGGGAGAACCATCATAGACTGGAACAATGTCACCTACTGACTTTAGATCTCGAAGTCGAGTGCTTGTGAACAATTCATCAATACCATATTCATAGACTGTCAGGGCGCACACCAGGATTTAGTCTACTGCAAAGTTGCATAGAAGAGAAGAGATTGGACAACCTTGTTGCATTCCATAGGAGATGCTGAGAATCGGTGATACGCTGTCATGAGTTTTAATCAGACCTGAGTTCTAACAGTAGGTTGTTTTCAGAAGTTCGACGCAATTCTCGGACTTACCGTTTCCTAATAAGCAGTCTAAGAGTGCTGTTTTATCACCTGAATCGAAAGCTACCTTGGTATCTAAAGAGCCAACGGCTGTCAGCCTTCTATATTAGTGACAGAAATAAAGAATCTATCAGAATGTGAAGATGCGATCAATTCATCTACGGCCAAGGTAAAACCTAGCTTGTTTCCCTCTTATATAGAATATTCGCACGTATTGTTCATTCTGTGGAGTATAATGGCTACGACCGGATTCGACGTAATAAGAATCAGTTCTCTGTGTACGCTGAATGGGTGATTCCAATGCCGGCCTAGTCAGTGGCCTGATTTGGAGGGTCCCCAGACAAGCGTACCTTGTACGCACATACTGAAGCGGCCCAGGTAGAATGAAATTGTAGAATTGCGCTAAAATCTTGCAGCCGGGTTTCAGAAACAGTGCAAATGTCGACGGTGAGGGCTGAAAAATACGTGCAAGAACTGTCTGTTGACACCTGTTCATACACGTTGGAGTATTTGAAATGACACGCTTGAATAGTATCCGGAGGCAAGCAGAAGTTTGTATCCGTCAGTTAAGGATACAACCTTGATTTTTAAAACACTGCCATTCTGGATGTGACTTCCTTCGACAGCAACCAGTAAAGCAAGTTTCTGAAAAGTGTGCGGTAACAAGAATGGGGGTCATCAGTCAAACAGTTAGCTGACAAAATAGGTGGCAACTGAGATAAACTGAACTGGTGTGGTAAAGCGTAATACGGGAGCAAAACCGTTCACCGTTACCTTGGCGAAAGGAATATGTTAGGGACAACGGTTAACATAATCACAGAAGTCCAAAGTTTATTAACATTATACTTCTAGGTTGCCCAGGTTAAAGAACGGGACTGTCCCCAGGAGCCCCACCAAGAACCTTTGGTTCAAAAGAAGCTTGACCCCTAAGGCAGTCGAACGGAGCACGAAGTTTCCAGTCCATCAGAGACTAGGGACCACTAGTAGTTTGACTCATACGCTTTTCGGATCAGATCCACTCATCCAGAATACTGAATCCATACAGCACGAGACGGCGACAGAAACAGCAAGGTAAGTTGATGATTCGCCAACGAAGGTGGATCTGGTGTAATTGTTCCACTTAGCCTGTGGTTTCTAAATTAACGGGACTGTTGCGACGCTTCCCTCACGTTGCCTCGGCCAGTGACCAAATAAATCCATGCGCCCTCGGAATGGGATTCAACCATTCAAAATACCCTGCGCACCTTTCGTGCCCGCTGAAGCCGATGATCTTGCAACTTTCTCGTTATTTGTCCACGGTAAGCGGAGATCGAAGATATCCGTATGCCATAAGGACAGTATATCAAGCGGATAGTGGGTTGTAGGAAAAACCAAGGACCTCCATTTGCAGGTTTGAAACCCCTTTGTGGCGAGGTAAGCGGCGTCGTGTTGTGGCATCATCAAAGATCTTATGTAGCACTTTGTAGGAGATCCGGTTGTGAATCATTAACCCCTCATGCTCTGGTAATACCATCGCTTGCTGTCTGCGGTTGCGTACCTGCTGAAATAATCTCGTCTATTTGGAAGCTAGCACTTACGTGAAGGCCGTTCCTCAATCCGCATTCTGGGGATAGGTTCGCTGATTTTGAGCCAATCCATTTGTTCTACCGAGTACCGGATAACGCTACACTAGCAACATATTGGTCAGCCATGTACGATTATTGGATGCCGCGTATGCCTTTGGGGTATTGGTGATCGTTTGTTAGAGTCCTGATTTGCCGCTAAGTTAAATAACCTTGCAGAGTGAATTGAATTGACAGCAGGGGAAAAGAATAGCGTGTATACCTTCTGTATAACAAGTATTTATGAGTGAACGCTATATAAGATCTGTCCGTACTAAGCAAATTCTAATACACATTTTATTACATCCTAATGAAGGAGTGGCTTGATAACAGATTGGATATTTTACGACTACGTGAAGGGGGTTGACATGGTAGTTGACCTGTTGTGCTTCTCCGCTTCTCTTTACAAAGGTCGATAAGAAACTGGAAAAAAACATAAGGGATTAAAAAACTAATACCGAGTTAATTAGTGAAACATTAACGTGGTTTTACTGCTGTTTATCATTACCTTCGTAATCTCATAGACTTAAGTTCCAATATTCCCGCATTCGGTATAGAAATTCTGTGCGTCATGGTACTGTCAATGAAGTTGAAGCTCCGTTAATTAACCTTGCAGTCTGATTCAGAACGGTATGTAATTTTAAATAATAACAGAAATTTCGCGTCAGACACCTTCAGCTTCCTAAGGAAAAGCCCTTAACAGCCATGAGATCACAAGGGATGCAATGACAGCAAATGGCATATTAGTAAAACCCTGGGATTTTGAAAACACTTTAGAGCCGGATGCTAGTCTGTAAGCAAACAAACAGAATGGAGCCCGCTTGTGTCAACCCATTCAGCAGTTCACAGACCATATACAAATCGTACCACAATTATGTGGGCAGAACTTTATGTACTCATTTATGGTGCTATTAATCCGTAACGGCAACCCAGCCGAAAATCCGGGAGAGAATCGAAGTATGTTTCATTATTTTGGTGGTTGTGTAGCCAGAGTTCAGATGAAGCGACACATTACTTAATTCAGCGGTGTATAACACAAGTGTATGGTGCTCTTTCAAGTCAATCCATGCGGGAAGTCTCAACGGTAGACAGTTCAAGCACAAAACATCAGTTACGCTGTTGCTGAATAACGACAGTAGAAAGCAAGATGGAACAGTTGGATAAACGCATAAGCAGATTCTGAAAAACCATCCACAAAGTTAAATCAGCGTGAAGTCATCTGCTGATTCACACATGTTTAACCTCTGACAATCTAAGATATTTTTGCTGTCTACGATATCACAACTTTTACCTGAGTGGTAAACCTCTCAGTACTGTCTGCGTAACTTGTGTTATCATGCCTAAACAGGTGTTTACAAGAAATCCGTACAATAAGGTCAATGTATGAACTTCTGTAGCTTCATACCGGTCGTGTTATCAACCCAGGTTATGTATTCGTTTGATTCACAGATTAACAAACAACTAATTTATTTTGGACCGCTTCATGAAAGTGTTGATTTTTCGGTAACATCTTATTAAACGATTCCTTTGTTCTTTTCCTATTTTATGTGTGAATGATTCCAGGATGGCAAAAATTACTGTGCTAAAACTTTTTTCTGTTTGATTCAGATATTTGGAACGGAACCAAATAAGCCATATTCACTCGGATCGATTGGCTCACTTGACCAAACTGCACACGTTGTAAGTAACTGGAAATTGTTTTGAACATAGAACGCTTTAAACAAATTTTTCAGAGGAATTGAGACTCATACAGATATATTGTTTTAAAAAAAATTAGTAGATCAAGTGAGCACTCACTTCAAGTTATATGAATCACGGCAGCAATTAAACAAGTGTCTAAAAACGTCAAAAACAAGAACATTTACCTTACTATATGAGCGTATCTGTGAATGCATTAAACTTTACTTCAGAGCATGCATTACCTGTGAGTGAGTTTAATGGGTCATGCTGACTGCAAAGTCATTTCAAACTTCCCATTTTGTTTAGAACCATAACAGCTTTTGATTGCCAGTAAGTAGCAAATTAAACAGCTGTTTCTTCGCCATTGTGTTTTCTGGTTGAAGTCTGCATTTATTTAACATACCTACTCGTTTCTTAGTATTTTACAGTGAAGAGAGTTCGATTCGCGTCATTACACATAGTGGCTCTTAAGGATTCCGTTCAACATTTTGCTTAAGAAACCAAAGTTAGTGTCATCTAGCTTAGTGAATGACTTGCATGCCTGAAAAGCGTAGCTCGAAAACAACAAGTTTTTAATTGGTTCTTCATAATTCGATAAGCCTGGCTGGTTAGGGAGACACTATCTAACAGGATATTGTTTACGGAGTCCCATTTTGAAGTTTCGGTTTAGTAACTCCCATGCAACCGCTCTACTTTGCACGGATTCGTTATTGCTCTGTTTATTATGGAATGATCCAGAGAAAGCACTACATCAATAGGATGCATGTTATGGAGGGAACCGCGTCTATTTTTGTGAATCTCACCATTAACTTGTTGCCCTCCTCAACGCCGGTGAACCTATTAGCGATGACCTGATCATCAAAAGCAACCATTCATGATACTGAGGTTGATCCAATTAAAGTCTGGTGCTAGCCTGACTTTATATACATCCGCTTGCGGTACACAGAAGTCATTCTGCTAGACTTCTGAGATAAATGCACCTCACTATGAACTTCATCTTCAAGATAAACACTACAACAATATATGAGAAAATCAACCTTTGCAAAAGCGCCATGAAGCGGAATTATTTGCGAAACAAGAAAACAGCAACCAGGAAAGCCTTGCACTGAGTTCTCCAACCAACACTGACTCAACCATACATAAGGTAGCGAATTGTTTGTCACATCAGTGCAATATGTGTGTGCCCAACTGGCCACACGTGTTATGGCGAAATGCAGTGACTAACGCGCAACGTCTCAACATGTGTGGTCAGGTAACCCGAACATTCATAAGCTGCACATGACTGGTTTAGTAAAAGTCAACAAACGGATCCACTTGATAGTGAGTGTATTTGATTATTGATGTTAACTTAATCAACTACATTTACAATTCCCCAGTAAATCCGATTCTAATTCAACAACTCAACATTAACGTCTTCGGTAATCGTGTCACCTCTTCCGAGTTGTCGCCTCACTGCAAGCGTCACTGTCACCTTTCTGACATCAACAAGCCGCACACATGTTTGTGTGCAATGCACGAACACACTAAAGGGGTGCAGTTTGTACCATGCGGCCCAGAATCTGGATCACTCGTTTGCACATAATGCGAAGAGTTTTCTCCCAGATACCGCCCGCAAAAATCACGTACTGGCCGGCAAACTCAGTAAACATACCACGGAAATTTGCAGTATGCATGTGATTGGCCGTGACACCCAACAATTTGACTCAACCGATAAACAACGAAGAAACTCACCAGTGCTCACTTAATAAACTGTTAATTAACCGAGTGGAAAAGGACGGTGAGAAGTGATATTTTTGTTAAGCTGCCAGATTGAAAAATTAGTGATGATGGAATGAGCCAGGAAAAGCACTTCGTCGATAAGAGGCAATGGCTTAATAAGATTTGGGATGAACAGAACATCTTCGATAATGAAAGAGTGAAGGACAACATCCCCCTGTGACGTCTCCTGAATGTAACCGGATGTCAGTCGCTGAGGACGCTGTTTGGCAAAAGTGGTAATGTACTCTAATTGCTAGTAGAACAGAGTGTCGTTACAAAAAGGCTACCAGATCAGTGGAACTATCGCTGTAGCGTCCATTTTGTTATGAGATACTATTCCGAAGGTTCACTAAATACGGTATTCAGTACTCGAATTTCTCACGATACCACGATAGAGTAAGTGCCAACACAGCGAGATGTATGTCCAATCAAGGTGCCTATTTCTAATAGTATCGCCTTATTTAATACCGTTATGTAACCGTTGTCGAGAATGACGCTTCCGACAACGTTCGACTGTATCAACATTTCCTGTTACGAAGAGCATAACCAATCTACATCTTTTGTTAAGGTGAATCTGTTAAAAGCGATTGATAACAGAGTAGGCAAACGTTAATTGCGAAAAATTAAGTTGTCCGCTGATTGTACACTTGGCATTTCATTTGTACCAAAAATGCTTCATCTACGCTAAAAAACCAGGGTAGCAGCAGCTCTCGAAAAATCCAACAAAGTGGTACTGTGAGTTACACGACCAATTGTATCGTCTGCATATAGTGTGAGTGGGCTCGACGTAAAGATATTTCTGAATTCGGTCCAAACTGGCAACGAGTAGCTCCTCAAGGAGAAGAATGAATATTTCAAGACATCAAACGCATAATCACTACAGCTCAAAAGAGTTATCCAATAGTTCAAAGGAAAGTTGAGCTGTAAAGCAGCAAATTTCCTCATCCTAGGGGTCAGCGCAAACATGTTGTGAGTATCTGAATAGAGGGCATTTTAGGAGTACGCTCATCCACAAAATCGCAAACAGATACGGCGGGACACCTCTTACGGACAGTGTTTCTTCTACACATCTAAAAGATTACGCTTTCTGCCAATAATACCGTCGGTAGTAATATTATATTCTATCACTCCTACTTCCGAGTTGCACGTTAAACGTAATATGGTCTGCATACATTATTTTAAGAATAAAATCGCTCATTTTAATTCAGAGCCTAGTGATCATATATGGCATTTACACGATATACAAGATGCATGTTAAATCTGAATTAAATTAAAAATTATGTCATCTAACAACACTAACCAAACGGAATTGATGGATGACAGTAGTACTTGTGTTTTAGTGGTGTTCCAGCAACTAGCCCCTATGGAAGTATAACATACTGCAGGCGAAATATATTGCAACAATTAGACTCAACCGACAAACAATGCAGAAACTCAACAATGTTCATGTGACGTTGAATACGAAAACTCTTAAGAACCTTCAATATTCTGATTCGCTGTGACATAACCAGAATGAGTTGATCATATTGTGAGTCGAGTCCATTCAGCTAGTGAGGATCATCCATGTAAAGTTTTATCTTGGTACTCACTCCCAAACACTCCTCGTTGGACTGGTCGACTAGCCTAACTGAGGTTGTCAGTTCGAATCTCAGTCTGACTAGCCCTGCTTGACAGGTGATAGTAATGACGAAACCAGTATTTTTATGCTGAGTAGATATGATACAATGTGAAACCTTAACATCTGTTATGTCTTCACGTTTTCATGTGGGCGGAGTATTTCCTGGTATGCTTAGAAACTTTCCCAACTCACATAAGTGAACATATAGTTCACCAGCTCGCTTTAAACATTTCTACCTTTGAACTTTGTATTTTTTTTATTTAGAGTGCTTAGTTACAACAAAATTCGGGAATTACCAGGAAGTGTGTTCGAATCATTAACAAATCTAAAAACCTTGTGAGTCAATTTTAATTGTCCACGCTTTTTTGAGTCTTTCTTGTGAATACTGCGAAAGCTATTATCATTTTAGCAGCCCCTGCTGTCGTTTATCATCACTTGTTAAATAACCATTGAATCAAGAATGGAAACATAATTGGAATCCTCATTGTTAGATATGACTAAATCGTGCAAATTATAAGGCACTGAGGATTCTGAATTATGCTTTGTTCAAAATGGATTGTCCTTATCGTATTCCAATGAAAATTTGATGGGTTTAGTTTAAATGCAGTCTGCACATTTTTCACTACTCTTATGGATCACTGAAAGTATACGTCTACTTCCGGATCAACAATTCATCATCTGCCGTTGAGTTTTTCATTCAAACACGTTGACTGATGTGTAGCTGAATAATGGACATTGTTTGGAAAGTACTGCGAGAGTGATGACTGTGATCTGTACGAAAAGTAATAAACCACTCACTCTATGTCCTCAGGAAACATTCAATAAACCGAAAAAGTTTTATACTACCCGGAATTCAATCTGTTGGACATAGTCGTCGTCTTCCGTTACTGCGAGTATGAGTAGATATACAATGCATACATCCGCTTAGAAGGTCTAACTGGAAGATTACTTTGTCTCTCAACTGACAGTTGTTGGAGGGCAATTCTTATAAGGTGTATTTTTCAAAGACTCGTAGTTAAGGTATTCTGATATAGCGAGGAAAAGCTGACTCAATAATATGAAGTTGAATTGGTAGAATTCCTTCAAATCAGCCACAGTAACATCCATAAAAGTTTTCAACACTGCCAAAGCTGAGTCAAGTCTGAGCTGAGTGACTATTCCCATCAGATGACTGAAACCATCGTAGAGGTGGGTGGATTCTGTTGCTGCGCATTCAGTCAGTGCAACACAATTCATGGAGAGTTAGTAAGTAAGTTTCTAGCTCATTTTCAAATCTGCTTTCGGTGAAGTTGTAGGATGCGTTCAGTTTTTCTGAATACTATTTCTTCATTCCGCCTATGGTTGATAGTAACAAACCCGTTGGATTGCTAGTTGCAATAGGTACCTTATTACATTTTTTTTGTTTCTGTTTTTTTTACAGAGTACTCAGTCACAACAATATTCAGTGCATTCACCCAAATGCGTTTCAAGGGTTACGTAATCTACGCGTACTGTAAGTTGTTCACTTGCATCGATTAACATGCTCACGTTTAGTATTCTACAGGGAAACAATATTTCAGCCATTCCTTATGGAGCGTTCAAAGAATTGGGACAGCTCAATAACATGTAAGCTTTTCAGCCTTTGTGTATCTAAGACTTTAACAATCGTTCATAGAACCCCAGGTCCTTAACCGTGCAGTATTTCTGTGTAATGTCTCAACTTCTGTATCTGTCACTTACGTAGGAGGTACTTGAGACTATTGGCGTACTCTATCACTTATTCTGATGGCATGTTTTGACACGATCAGTCCCGTAGACTAAGCAAATGGAACGCTTGAGTTGCGCATTCACCACAGTTTTCCAGCTGGGTCCTTTAATTTGATTTACAAATGAAGGGTCCTCTCAGCTGATGGAAACTCATATGTAGTATCCGCTGGGAAGTACACTAGGATGACCACTAGGCTGCCTCAGAGAAACCTTACGAAGATATTTCACGTTTAGTCTGTTAATATTTTTTCACCTTTCTTAACTGCTAG
This sequence comes from Paragonimus heterotremus, assembly GCA_013368495.1. Lineage (NCBI taxonomy): Eukaryota > Metazoa > Platyhelminthes > Trematoda > Plagiorchiida > Troglotrematidae > Paragonimus > Paragonimus heterotremus. Next base: position 13,440 of record LUCH01001242.1, on the reverse strand, counting down.
TAAAGTAGTGGGTTCAGTTTTGCATGACTGACCAACAATGAGCTAGTACTCTTTATGATCTGAATCAGCTTAACATAGCTGACAGAGGCTGGTTCGCAGACAAACTGTTCCGTTCCCAGATTGGCTACCAACCATAATGATGAAACCAACCTACCCGACCAGTAATTACTGTGGACGTAATACTACTTCATCCATGACGATAGCACAGTTTCCCTTACCCAGTGGGGGTTTGCGGTAATATGGTTGGGACATTAAAACTGTACACCAAACTTCAACAGGAAGATAGCAATAATATCCCGGCGACTCCGCCACAGACAAACCAACAGGTTTTCATTGCAGCTGGGTGAAAGTACTCTGAAGTTAACATCTTTGTCTGAAGATGGGGATAGTATCGAAGCGGTATGGGAAGGGATATAAAGGTTTGATTTCCTCCCAGGTGATCTGTGCATGAATCCCTCAATAAGGGCAAAAGAAACCAACGACAACCCAATCAGTTAAATTCACCTAATTATCAGTGACAATAACTTCTGAATAAAAGAATGAGAAGACGCAATTCATGTGGCGTTCAAAAACAATCTGTGTTGACACTGCAGCTATCCTGGTAGTCTACATTTCAATAATTTTGGTTTTCATTGGTGGTGTCTGTCCGTTTGATCCCTTTGTGATCCGCTCTGTGGAATTTTGACTCGTTTAAAATTAGTTACACGTCCATGTGTGATCAGAATGTACGAAATGTTACTCCGGAGAATATCATATGAATTGTGTCTTCTCATTGTTTTGTCCAAATTCATCAAGGGAACAAACTGTTCCAACTTTCTACAAAGAATAACTTCTGAGTTATTTAGGAGCTGACTGATATAAATCCTAAAGTACTGGGTCAAACTAGAGCATATCACCAACGCACATCTTTGCTATGACCAGCTTTTCTGTTATAGTTTAGGTTCATGTGAGGTGGCCTTGTTGACCACCGTGTCCTAGACTTCATGTTAGATACGGGTGTATATTGGTACTTGCATATTAAAGCTGCGGTCGGCTGAGTTCAGCAATTTCAATCGAGTCGGTGATTCCAGCTGCTCTGAGAAGTCGCCACAGCAACCTTATTAAAGGAAATTAACCGATGGTTGGTAATGATCTTTTGAGACTATTGAACAACCTGAGTGCCACGTATAAGCGAGTTTCGTTGTACTCACAATTATAGCAGTTCAGTGATACACGCTACGTATACGCTTCTCTAGTTATGGAAAGTGAAGTATACTTTTTATTAGTCTGAATGAATTTGAAAAAATGAAACTCAACTTACCCTTGCCCTGCAACTTACAGTGCTCTCGGACAGAACCCGTTGCATTGTGACTGTAACGGAAAATGGCTGAACAGTTTTTTTCGACAACACTTTCTCGACAACGGAATCGCCTTGTGTCACAGCCCAACAAGCATGCGGTACAAATCAATTTACCACTCAAAGCCAAGTGATTTTGTGTGTCCCTGGAGGCGTCGCCGATTGCGACGTACCACGTCTTCAGGCACTAATCGAACTATTGTGGATGAGGATATGACAGACGCCCTATACGTAGACGCTGAACAAACGTCAGTGGATAACTCATTGGATGAACACGGTTGGCAACTAGAGGTGGATTCTATCAGGGATAGTGGTCATCATAGCCTGGAAGAGCAAGAATCCATGCAGATAGCGGCTAAATGTTTGCCTTGTCTGATCAACCCGTGCTCGAACGCTGGACGGTGTTTGGAACGAGGGCAGCTGAGCTACACATGTGAGTGCAAGGCACCATTTCATGGATCACACTGCCAGTTACAAGAGCACGTGTGTTCCGTCAACCCCTGTCAGAATGGAGGAACTTGTGAAATCACGCTGTACACTGGATCTTACAAGTAAGTCAGATGTTATTCATGCCACCCTAATTATATATAAGATACCGCTCAACAAGTCGCCTTACTGGGTCTTTTTTTGTATTTTCCTATAGTGATAGGGTCAGTATCAAAGTTATGGGTGAGCAACCTTTGTTTCTCACCGCCGACGAGTTCTAAGATAAGCTGTATAGGTAGAGTGACAGTTATCAACGCATGGTTGTTCAAAGGTGATGGAAGTTGATCGGTTTGTTTATTGTCATTGTTGGTAGTGAAATTAACGTTTTCATTTTGCACTTGATTGCCTACAGTTGATGAAATCTCACAACTTGTTTTCATTAAGTTATTCATCAACATTTCCGGTTGATCAAACCCACATTTAACCTGTTGGATTGGAAGCACAAAGTTACCAGATGACAAACGGTTATCTGCATTAATCTGAGAGAATATCTCAAACGTGAACCGTAATACAAAACTGCTCAATAACACAGTTCATTGGATTCGCCATTAAAATTTAGTTTAAGTACGTAGGTTACAGTATACTTTCGAGACTGTAAAAGTGGATGTGCGCGCATATGATGTGTTGTATCAGCAGGTGATTTGGATGGACGCGATCTACCTTGGCTGCTCAGTTTCTATTGCATAGGGCCGCACAGCGACTGCAAACGAAAAGGTTTCGATTAACTCTAGCAGGTTTTCCGAGGGGATTTGTCTCATTGTTGGTTTTAAACAACGTGAACCGTCCGTATTGTAATGACTTGACGAAGAAACAACCGTCAAATTAGCGTTGAAAATCTATTGTGCTGACTGTGGACCACCTCCTGGTTCAGGTGTACAGAAATTGGACATAGGCAAAACATTCTTTCCTGTTTCATTACCGGGGAATTCAAATCTCACAAAATTCTTCACAGCTGATGGTCCTTTCCAATGCGGCGACTTATCATTGGTCCCATCACCATCCACACCGTCTGGCAAACGTTTATCAGCAACTCTCTAGAAGACTTGTTCGGATGTGAAGTCCGCGTGGGAAACATGTTCGGCGACAAAGAAATAACAGGATTCTTGTCTACAGCAATTACTGCAACGATCATTACAGCTTGATCTTAGACCTAATCTACAGGAATGCCACTTGGACCATGATGATCGCTGTGAAGCTCACTTGATGGCTGATTTGATCTATCTGAAAAACAGCGTATGAATAAGAGATTTGTCGGCTTATGTAGTGTCTGTGCTTCGACACTCAGTAATTCGATCTGTTGTTTGTGTTCAGAATTCCAAAACTGGGAATAATTTGATTACGGTTGATTTACAACGTTCACTTAAGTTACGTGAATCGACTTCAAATCGAAAGAAACATAGATGATTGTGTGTAAAATGTAGCAGACCGGTCAGCAAGAACATACAATAGATTTCAGGTATCGTTATTCGGACAATATGACACCCAAAACATGTAGTGGAAAAGGTGTACAACAGTACGGAAGCAATTAGTAACATATCCGGTAAAGCCTCTTATACGCTGGTAACCAAAAACTTGACATCGGCTAAACACATCCGGTTTCTGCTCAACTTTTACCTAGAACTCGGTTGGCTGTTTGAAACCCGTAGGCACCCTGATTCTACTTGTTTAAGGTTAGACAGGGAATTCAGAAAATGAGTTCCATCCTTTTACTTTATTTCGTCAACAAACTGGGAGTTACTGGTGAGTAGTAGGGGATTTGGTTTATTTCAAGTTGAACATCACCCACAATTG